>PVJH01015562.1:42154-53153 GCA_004026705.1 Nesogale talazaci
ACAGAGAGAGAGAGAGTTAGGCGAGTGTCTCAGGCCGTGACCTCCCTCTTTCTCGCTCTCATTTTAACTTGATGCATCTGCTGTTTGACTCACGCATGTATTTCCCCTCTCCTCTGTGGGATAGAATTCACAGACTATGAAAGCCTGCCAACTTCACAGCCTGGCCCGCCACAGCGGTGGCCGTGTCCCAGTCAACACCGGCTGTGTGGTTCTTTTGTGTTCTGTTTTCTCTCTTACCCTCTCCCCCAACTTTCCCTTGCACATCCCCCCCAATCCCCTGCCCCAATCCACGGGTCCACACCTCCTCAGCCCCTCTCGTCTCATGCCTGGAAGTAACACCATTGCGTGTGCATGCTCTGTCCTTTGTAACCGTGGCACCCACTGCAGAAGAGTTACATGTTCTCTGGCTTTGTCCGTGTCTTCAGGGGTTGGGCAGGCCTGTCACTGATTTTGTGAGTTTTTTGAAGATCCATAAGGTCAGCGGTTCAAAACCGCCTCCGGGTCTGCTGAGCTATGACACCCAGCCATCTGCTTCCATGAAATCACACCAGAATTTTTAATTTCAGGGGAAAAAGGTGTTTTTTTGCCTTTATTCTTTACTTTCATAGTTACCAATCTATGTCACAACTAAAATATATTAAAAATCTATATAATTTTGGTACCAGATACGTTTTAATTAAATGTATTTAGTTCATGTATTCATTTAATTCATTTAGTTCATTTAATTCATGTAATTAAATGTATCCAATTAAATGTTTCTACAACGTCATGTTCGGCCTTATAGGGTTACGATGAGGGCTCCGGAAACCCCGCGGTGGGCGCACTCCGTCTCCCAGGGTCACTAGGAGTCCGGATCCCCCGGGCGCCTGGGTCTGTTGGGCTCTGGTGACCTTCCTTGGAGGGGCCCTGGCTGGTACCAGGTGCAAGCACTGGTGGTTAACTGCTGGGACTCCCTGGGGCCTCCGACAGAGACTGGCCTGGGTACCTGCTCCGGCAGACGCAGGCTGGGAGAGACCTGCCGGGAAACAAGACGTGGGAGTCCTTTCCCCCCACCCCGCCCCACACACGTCCCGTCCCAGCAGGCGAGGCTGCAGGCAGCTGGGTTCCTCTGAAAGGCCTGCCTCATGGCAGCGTGTGCTCTGAGCTCGGCCGGACCCTCAGTCCCGCCAGAAGCCCCTGGGAGAGAGCTGGACGGCAGGAGAGGCCCTGGCAGACCTCCAGGCCTGGAGCCATAAACCAGCCCGCCCAGGCCCACCCGGCTGCTCACGGCAGCCGGGGGTCAGGGTTCCAATCTCTGCTCCACTGAGAGGTCATTTCCTGAGGGAGGTCCCGGACCAGCCCTTTCTCCTAGTCCCCGCCCCCCCACCCCCACCCCAGTGCGGCCGCTGGCAGCCTGGCAGCCAGCGGAAAGCCCCCAATGTGTCTCCTCTCATTGCTCCTACACCATCACCACACCTGCGTTCACACCTACACACGCTCGTCCTGCTGCCCACCCGCACCGACACTCATCTACGCACACGCACACTTTCACACACATGTGTGCACGCTCACACTGGTGCACACACACGTGCACACGTGCTCCCCTCCGCTCCGTGCAGGCTTATCCACTTCCTGTGCACACGCAACACTCACACTCACATGCAGGGCCGCCACTGCATGCTCACCCCCACAATGGCACACAGCCCCTCACACACTTACACACAAACACAATCACCTAGGAGGGGCTCACACAGCTCGTGCACGCCTTTCACCACCGGGCACCCTACAGTCACACCACACACTCCCACACGCAGACACATCCCTGTGCTCACACTCTCACACACGCATGCACAGAGAGCAACCGTGGGCTGGTGTGTTGCTGAAGTGTGCCTGGAATAGAGACCAGATACATGGGGGGGGGGGGGGGGGGGGGGGGGGGGGGCTGTCTGTGGGCAGGATAGACACACTCCTGTTGGCCTCTGATGTCACCACAACCCCAAGGTAGGGGTAGGAGCGGATGGTCCGGCCTGTGGAAGCCCCTGGAAGGCCTGGCGCTGTCCAACACCCTGTCCTCCGCGCTGGGGGCCCTGGCCCAGGCTGTGCAGTGTGTCCACACCGAGGGAGGGAGGGAGGGAGCCAGGATTACCACTCGGCAGAGGTGATGAAGCTAATTACATAAACAGTAGTGCTTATGGCCCCATTAATTAATTAAATTATCAGTTTACTAGGTCTACCATGAGCTGGCCGACTTTATGGGGTCCGTGGGCCTTTCGAGGCTTGACAGCCAGTGTCAGATTGGGGCTCTGCTGGGAGATAACAGGCCCACGGCTCGATTTCCCTTCCCTATCTTTATACCGGGCTGTAAAAGGGAATGAGACTTCGCCGAAGGAGTGAAAATGGGTGGCATCCCTGCAGTGGTTAATCTTTCGGAAACGGTGTGCGGAATATTATTGGGGAGGAATCCTGGGCAGCTTTATGGGTGAGCAGTAAAATTCTAATAGTCTTTACCCTGATGAGAGTCGGCCCTGTCGACCTCCTTGGTACAGAGCGCAGCTCCCAGCCGCCTGCAGCCGGTCCCCTTAGGGTGTCACTCCCATGTCCACGAGTCTCCACGTGTCACTCACGTGGAGGTCGCCCTCCCCCCAAGGTTGTTGTTCTCTCTCTCTCTCTCTCTCTCTCTCTCTCTCTCTCTGAATATCCGAGGAGAAGGGGCAGAGGGGGGCACACAGGCAGGCGCTGGGGTCATGCTGTGCTGAGGGGGGAGGCCGTGGAGAAGGGGAGGAAGCAGAATGGGTCCCAACTGCGGGGTGGAAACTGAGGCTCCACTCTGAGTGCTCCCCTAAACCACAACCAGAAGCCGTCTGTTTAAAAGAAAGAGAAGTACCCAAGGAAATAGACGTGTCTGTGTCTAGCTCTGTATCCAGCGTATACATGCCATAGTCTGATCACATTCAGAGGAGCCGCCCGTCCATCTCCACAGCCGGTGTCAGGACACTCCTTCTACCCCGGCCTCATGGTCGTCAGCTCCCGTCAAGAAAAACTAGTTTAAAAAAAAGAAAAACACTCTTGACTGGTCTAACTGATGGCCGCCAGGTGTGAGCGCTGAAAGCCATGTGAAATGCATCCAGGGGATGCTGGCGCACAGCATCCCCACCTGGGTATCCCCGCCTGCAGCTGTTCACGGGACCAGAAAGCCCCCATCCTTCTCCTCCGAGGGGCGGCGGGGGGGTTTGAACTGCTGACGATGCAGCCCGCGGCCCAACTCAGAGCCACTTTGCCACCAGGGCTCCCAGGGAGAGACCGCCGCTGGATCAAGGGTCCCCTCAGGCCGCTCTGCGATGGAATCGACTCCCGGCAGTGAGTCTGACGTCTTCTTTTTCAAGACAGTGTCATTGGCTCGCCGTCCGCATGTCACACAATCCACTCAGCCCGTCGTACCGAGAAGATTTGAGCCACCATCTCCACGGTCTAGTCTAGACAGTGCTCTTCTCCCTGGGACTGCTGGCCACGCCTGTCCTTGTTCTGTGTTCCCAGCAGAGCATCCTCCTATCTCACAACATCCACTCTTCAGTGGTCTGTTTTCACAGGAGCAGCCTCTTCCATGGGCCATGGGGCTTTGAACCACCGACTGTGTGGTTAGCAGACCAGCGGGTAACCATCGCACCCCCAGAGACCCGGCATCCTGTCCTCCTTAGTCCTCCCTGTGGGCCCCACCCCAGGGCACCCCCTAAACCTGCCTGAGCAGGCCTGTGGGCCTTGTTTGCACCGTGCCTGGTAGGGCCCGGATGGATTAGTCATCAGGCTACCACCTGGAGGTTGATGGTTCAAACCGCCCAGCTGCTCCGTGGGAGAAAGACGAGGCTCTCTGAGCTCCACAGGGGCGGCTCTCCCCGTCCTGCAGTCGTCAGGATTGATTGGATGGCAGTGGGTTAGATGACACTGTCCTGCCCTGACCCGTGGGGTCCGAGGAGTGGGGACAGGTGTGGTGGCAGTGGGTGGGTGTGACCCCTGGCACTGAGGCAGAGGTTCCAGGTCAGCCCCTGGCAGCATGAGTCATCGCATCGAGGAGCCTCGCCTGGTCCAGGAAGTGGCTGGTTTTACAAGCAGCGTGGCTGGAGGTCACTGAGGGCACCAGGGCAGAAGCCTGACTCAGGAGTGCTCTGTTCTGCCACATGGTGCCGCGGCCTTTTGGAAGGTGCTGGAACCCCGAAGCCCTCAAGATACCCCCAGCCAAGTTCTCGGCCCCCGGGTAGGTCTGCTCCTGCTCCCAGCCACTCTGCCGGACAGGGCAGAACCGCCCGTCAGGTTTCGGAGACTATCAGGCTGTACAGGAGCAGACTCCCGCCTCTTTCTCCCAGGAAGCGGCTGGGGGCGCCAGCCTCCCGCCCATCTTTGGGCTCCAGGGTGGGCGCTTACCCACCAGGCCCCAGGGCTCCTTCTGGTGACTCAGCTGGCCCCTGTCAGAGGGCACTATCCAGTGTGTGCCTGGCTGGGGGTCGGCTGAGGAGATGTCTCCCTGGGGAGCAGCCCCACATTCCCCACCCCCAGGCTGCCTTGAGGCACCAACTGATCCACAAAAGGCTTTCTGTTTGCCTAAAGCATCCCTTACCCCTCACCCCTCCACACACACATTCCCAAAACAGAACCCCAACTGCCTGCCGCCCAGGCCACTCCGAAGGCCACCAAAGTGCAGGACACAGAAGCATGGCCCCTAGGCTCTCGGTGGCTGTGGACCTTCCCTGAAGGGCCCCGGTGGCCCAGTGGTTGGGCATCAGGGTGCGATCCGCAGTCCCAAACCCACCCTAACCCTACCCCTAAAGACTGGGCTCTCTCCTCCTGTCTGCAGTCCCGTCTCTGCACAGGGACTTGGTCGATGACCGTGATCTTGGTTGCTTTGCTTTGAAACCTTTGCCAACGCGGCCTGATCTTTCAGCCCACAGACCTCTCCGTGGGGAGCTTAGCATTTAACCCGAGGACGCACCGGGGCCTCTGCAGCCAGGTTCGGCCCTGCTAGTGGCCGGCCCCTCTCAGAACGGGGCACAGAAACTTCACACCTCAGCAGCACCCTTCAGTGGGTCCAGCTGTGGGGTCCAGGCCCCGCCCGCCCCCTCTCCCCACACTCCTGGTGGCTGGGGATGGTGACACAGACGGGGCAGCAATCTGAAAGTTCAAAAGGCTCCGGCCCTCGACCGCATGCAGTGAGGAGCTACTTATCTGTTGGACTTTCAGCTCGCTGATCTCCCCCCCCCCACCCTCACCCCCCTCCCCTGCACACATTGCTCGCTTTCAGCAATAAAAGGTGGGGGGAGACACTGTTTATCTGCTGTGGCCAAATCCCGTCTCTCCCTGGTGACTTCTCAGCAAAGCTGCTTCCTTGTCCTCTGTCTCCAGTCAAGGCCAGCCAAACAGCTCGCTCAGCGAAGGGGCCTGAGAAAGTGGCCTCGCCGGTCAGGCCAGGCAGAGGCCCTGGCGGGTCACCCGGAGGTCCAGCTCCGTGCGGGAAGCTTCAGGTCAACGCCCACGTGGCGGGGGTGGGATGTTGGAGGGGGCCTCAGTGCAAGGAAAGTGACTGACCCCGGGCCTCAAGCCCATCGATCATAGGGTGCCGTCCACTGAGGGAGCCTGGGGGGTGTAAACAGTGAGAACTCGGCTGTTAGCCGAAGGTTGGGGGTTCAAGGCTGCCCCAGGTATGTTGGTAATGAGGCCTGGTGGTCATGTGTCAGAAGCCAGCCCCGCAGGCCCCAGGAGAACAGGTCCTCGTCGACATGTGAGGTTCCACCCTTTAGAACGGGCCTCACAGCAGTGGGGGGTGGCTCATCCAGCCCCAGTGTGGCCTATTCCTGGGGACACCGGGCCAGGGGTCCCACGACAGAGAGGCCACCACCTGACTCTGACTACCGCCATCTGCAGGCCCCAAGGCTGGAGGCCAGCTCAGGGGAAGGCCAGAGACACGGTCCACCCCCATAGCCACTGACCCTCGGCCACCCAGTGGCCCCTGGTCCCACGGTGGCCCTCACTGCCACAGAAGAGAAATAGAAGCAGAGCGAGTGACAGGGTCCACTTCTTCTGGGAACCTCAGAGAGAGGGACTTGGAAGCTGGGCTCACATCTGACAGACACCTGGGTGCCAGCTTTGGGAGTCAAGCCCCTGACCACCTCAGGGTATGGAGGGAGGTCACCTTGGCCTGGGGCTGGGGGTGGGGTGGGGGCGCTTGTCTGTCAGGGTGAGGTGTCCCCTGAGCTGCCACTTTACCACATCAGCTTCCTGGGGGACGGCTCTGTAACTGCAGGACCTAGCCTGGGGTCCCCCTGCGGGCAGGCTGCCGGCTGTGGCTGCCCACCAGGCATTTGTATGGAAGCCACCCCCTGTCTCTCAGCGCCTCTCAGCAGTTCCACATTCCCTGGAAGCTGCCTTCCGAGGCCCCTGGGGGCGGGGGGGAAGGAGTCTCTGCTGACTTATCTCCCTAACTAAACTCCTTGCGCCCAGTCCACTCCGACTCACAGAGACCCTGCAGGACTGAGGGGAAGTGCCCCTCGGGAGTCTCCAAGACTGCAGCTCTTTGGGGGGTATTTACCACTGATACATTGTAACCTTCCCCAATCATCAGGACAACCCCTTCTGAAGCATGGCCTTTTGTCTTTTCCTTTGTGTGCTCACCATTATGAGCTCGCCATTTCCCACCAACACCCCCCCTCTGTCGCCACTGTGTCCCCAGAAACCATTAATCCAGTCCTTGTCTCTATATCCTCAATTTCATATACAGAAAAACATAGGCCTCCCCCCACCCAAGGAGAAAAAAAAAAACACCCACGCACAACAGTAACAAAATGAACCAGAGAAAACCCCAATGGAAAAGAAAACCGGAAATAGTAACAACCAGAACCGATTTCAACTGCATCTAAGGGAGTCTAGGGTCCGATTTCAACCTGCTCCTGCAACAGTCCACTGTTGGCGGAGACGAGCCTCTTTACGGGAGGAGGAAGCCTTTTCCTGCCCCCCACCCCTCCCAGCAGCTGCTGGCCTTGCAGTGACCAGTCCCCCCATGGAGCCCACTGTGCCCGCAGGGCTCCAGCAGAGAGCTGGGGTAAGGGGCACGGGAGCCAGGGCCTCATGCCGACTCCTGCCTTCTCCTCACCGGGCAAGCAGCAGGATCCACTGTCAGGGCATTAATGATGCTGTAAAATAATAAGGTGGAGAGGCTCGTGCGAGAGTGAGCGTTTTGATAAACGGGAGGTTTACAGCCACATCCATCAATTTAATTATCTTTTACTGGGGTTTCAACCTCGTCCTCCTGCTAATCTCTACGCAGCGCTGCTTGACAGGATCTGAGGAGGCTCTGCGGTCTTCCCCGTGTCCCAAGTGTCAAATTATGGCAATATTGATAAAGACCGCGAGCAGATAGACGCGGGCAGCGTGGCATCTTTTTTACTGCATTGTAAAAAAGCTTCAGTCACACGAGGACTAGGAGCCAACCGTTTCAGAGTTGATAATGTTTTGGAAACACTTTCTCCCCCACGAATAAAGGGCCCTCCCCCCTTTCCATCTTTTTTTTTTTTTTAATTATAATTAGGCATCACTGCCCTCTGGTAGGAGTGGGAGGCCCAGCCTTGCTGCTGCTGGATTTGAACCGCCAAGCCAGTCGGTCACAGTCCCACACTCAACCACTACGCTATCAGGGCTCAGCCCCCGCTTTTCATCTTTAAGGCACCCTGGTGGCGAGGTGGGGTTGCTAGCTTCAAAGTCAGCAATTCGAACCCACCAGCTGCCCCGGGAGAGAGAGATGGACCTTTACGGAATCAGTCACCATCTCAGAAACCTTCAGGGCCCTCCATCTTGGGTGGCTGTCAGTCGGCAGCAAGTTTAGTTTTTGCTTTGTTTTCTCATCTCCATCTTCAAGAAGCCCTGGTGGTGGGGGAGGGGGACGTATTGCCCATTGGACTGCTAAGCAGAAGGCTGTTGGTTCAAGCCCACCAGCCCCTCCAGGGAAGAAGATGAGGCTTTCTGACCCCTAGATACCCTCTGAGGCACTTCTTCCCTCCCCACAGGGTCCAGTGAGTCAGCATCCATTCGATGGCCCATGAATCTCACTTGGGTTTGGGTTTGTCTTTAAGCCCCTGTCCCAGCCCCAACCCGATCTCCAGGGGCCAGACCAGGAGAGGGGAACCTCGGACATCCATAGAAGCAGCTCCTGGTGGCCCAGAAGCCAGGACACTCTTGAAAGCTACTGAGCTGGGGCCAGAACGGGGGTCCAGGAGGTGTCTGCCCGCCACCCCAAGGGATGAGAACTAGACTGGCCAGCTCTCCCCTCCATCTGAGTGGGCCTCGGGCATGGGGACATTCCCAGGATCCCTGGGAGCCCAGGGGAGAGGGAGGAGGGAAGTGCTTACCCTGTGGTCTTAAACCTTGGGGAATGTCTCCAACTCCCTGTGTGGACCCAGCAGGGCCCCACCCCCCACGCTGTCACCGGGAAGGAGTCGGGTTCACAGCAGCTCCTTGATTTCTGGACCCCCCCTTGGAGCAACCCCCAAGAGCAGGGCAGAAGGATCCCAGAGACTTCCAAGACAGCCTCCCCTTTCTCCCTCGGAGTGGCTGAACTGCCCACCTTGAGGAGGGAGGCCGTGCACTTAGCAGACAGCACTCTCGGGGCTCCTGGGCTCCTGCTGTCTCTTGCTGGTGTTTCCAGGGGAACTGAGCAGGGCTAGAGGAGTCCATGAGGGTTCTACTCACCACAGGGTCAGCTGTTCGAAACCTTCAGCTGCTCCCAGGCAGAAAGATGAAAGCCAGAGGGGCGCTTCTAGTCTACCCTGCCGGGTCTCTGTGAGTGGGAGGTGCGTCGTAAGAGAGAACGCTCTAACCAGTCCAGGGGAGAAAGCGGAGGCCGTGCACCCCTATGAGGGGTCACCGTCTCGGAACCCCCAGGGCCCGTTCCTGTACGATCGCTGAGAGTCAGCACCAGCCCAGAGCAGTGGGTTCATTCTGGTGCTGGTTTGTTTTGAGGGCCGAGACCTTGGGCTTCAGACCACCCCGTCCCTCTCCTCCTCCTCTCCAAGGAGCTCTGGGGACATCGGAGGTTAACAGCAATGACGTCCACCATTCAAAGCCACCACCCACACTTCGGGAGAAAAAGCAGGCTTTCGGCTGCCATCAAAAAGTTCTGGCTCAGAAACCCACCAGGGCAGTTCTGCGCCGTCCTGCAGGAGAACCCTCAGAATGGATGGCGGCTGTGAGTGTGTGGGGCAGAGCAGGCCTGAGCCCTCGGTGACCTTTCCAAAGGAGGGCAGTCCTCGCCCGTCGGCCGTCGGCCATCGCCCAGCTCCACAAGGATGGGGCCATCTGCTCCCATAAAGAATGCGGCAGGAGTCCTGGTCCCTCAAGTCCACGGGGCCATCCCCCTTCCTGGGGAGTCACTGTGTATCTGAGCAGGCATGATGGCAGGGGGCTTGTTTGGGTTTTTTTTTTTTTGGGGGGGGAGTATCTTTCCATCTTCATGGGGACTCATTCCTTTATTGTCTCACTGTCCCAGGGGCCTGGGGGGACATGGGAGGGAGAGCACTGAAGGCCAGGCAACAGCAGAGAAAATTGGTTGGGGGGTGGGAGGGGGGGACTTGGAGGAAACCCTGATCGAGCTCATGCTCTTCCTTCCTTCCTTCCCCAGCATCTGTCTGGCAGTGAGGATTGAGCCTTCCTCAGCCCCTCCTCTGCATCTGTCTGGGGAGAGGGCAGGCGACCGCAGTGGGTGCCTGGTCTTTGTCAGAACACCCCAGAAACAAGCAGCCCTCTCGGCGTCTGGTTCAGAGCCAGGTGGACGCCAAAACAAGGCCACAGCCACCCAGTCACAGAGACTCTACAGGACAGAGAGCTGCCCCGGGGTCTCCAGGGCCCTCATCCTTAAGGAAGCAGAAGAGTCACCCTCTCGGCCAGAGCGATCGGCGGGTGGGATCGAACAGCTGAACTTGGATCACAGGTCAGCCCTCCCGGCTCCCCAGGGAGCACTTCCGCACTTGACCCCCTGAGCTCTCTTCCCAGCAGGATCGCAGGAGACAAGGGACCAAGGACCGAAACATGAGTGCCCACAGGGGCTTCTGGGACACCAAAGAAACTGTCTGGTACTGCTCTGTCTCTGAAGCAAGGAGCACTCTGGTGATTTAGAACAAAACCCAGTTTCCGCTCTCCAAGCCTCACGAAGCCGAATGGAAGCCAGCTTTCTCCACGGCACCCAGGCTCCGAAATGGAAGTCAGTCCTCACTGGTGCTCCTGCAAGTGGGGGTGTTCCACCGACGGCCACCCATGGGACCATGAGGCCACCCATGGGACCATGAGGATGTGAACTGAGGCAGAAAGGATGAACCCAGCCGTCCCAGGAGGTGGTCACGTGCTCCACAGAGGTCAGGAGAAGGCAGCCCCTGGAGAAAGACCTCCTGCTCGTGAAAGGATGGGCAGTGTGAGCGTCAGGAAGGCCCTGGGGGCGGGGATGGACACCGTGGCTGGGCCATGGGCTGCCGCAGGGGATGATGGGGAGGGGTGCCGGACCCGGCTGTCTCCTTCTGCTGTGCAGGCTGCTCCAGGGCCTCTAACGACGGGGCAATTCGTGCTGGGGGGCTCATCGAGGCCAGCGGGGGTGGGAGGAAGACACACCTGGAAAGGGCTGAGGTGGGGCACATCTTTGAGATAATGTTGGGGCCAGGTCGGCTCAGACCCTCCTGGGGACCACAGAAGGCAGCTGTCCATCCTGCACCCCCACCCCTGCACCCCGTTGCCATGGTCGGATGGGCCCGTGGTGGCAGCCACTGTGTCCACCGGTCACCTCCATTCTTTCTCACTGCCCCCGCTTCACAGGGGAGCCTGCAGTCCTCTCAGAGTCCCTCTGAGTGACCAGCCCAAGGTCTGGGACAAAGCAGTCGATGCTCACAGCCAGGGGTACAGGGGAGGGATGTGGGGGATGGGGGGGGGGAAATCAAGCTGCTTCTTCAAGTGATATAAGAAACAAAGGAAAATCCTCCCTCCTCCCCCCCCCCCCCCC
>PVJH01015563.1:0-53133 GCA_004026705.1 Nesogale talazaci
CCTTCTGGCACATGTGTATCCAGAATCGCTGGACAATAAGCCAGAGCAGGGACAAGGAGTGCTCTCAGAGTCCAGTCCCACCCTGGACTGGTCCTTGCCCCTGAGCTTCACCAGCCCCGACCCCATGCCTGGGCCCCAGCTGTCCTCTGGGCCTTGTGCCTGCCCTGAGCTCCTGTCCCTGCACTGAGCCTCCCTCTTTGTCCTGGGCCCTGGAAAAGGGAAGGACAGAGAGACCCCCGAGGAGAGGACACACCAGGGCGGCCCAGGGCCAAATGGTTGGCAGGTCATTGTCCCAGAGGCTGTCTGGTAAGTCCATGGGCTGTGGTACATCAATGTCCCTAAACCGAATCCCAGGGCCAGCACGTGCTCTAGCACTCATGGCTGAAGTAATCACTAACAATGGTGGACTGGTGTCTGAGCAGGGCAGCAGCAGGAGCTCCAGGAATCGCCTTCCCCAGAAGCCTCCAAACTAGGAGGCAAGCTGGTGAACACCACCATACAGGGAATAGCCCACCGAAAACACGTGTGACTCATGTGTCACGGCTAAAGCTGGAGAATGTCCCCAGCAGGCCCAGGTGGCAGTCACGCACCCCAATTCTCCCCGACAGACAAGACATCAGCTGTGTCCTAGGCAAACACCTGCTGGGGGGAGGTGCCTATGAAGTCGAGAGAGGGACCTTGTGTAGCCATACCCTGGCTGTGCCCCTGGAATCTGCGTTACAGAGCGGTCTTGAGCCTCAGTTTCTATGACAACATTCTTCTCTCAGAGGGTCCTTGTCAGGGTGAAATGAACTCATTCCTCGATATCTCCTGGCCTGTCGTAAGCATGAAATAAATGTTAGCTATTATTTTGGCTGAAAATAAGCCCCCAGTGAGTAGGAGATAAAAGCCCATTAGATTTCACAGGCTTGCCGAATCCTCCCAGCCTTTCAGCCAGAGAGCCAAACTGATTCAAGCCTTCCACGTGCCGGCTTTGCTGGCCGAGTCAGAAGTCGAGGTGAAATGTCTCTCTCTGGCTCCTGCACGGTGAGATCTTCAACCTTTGCTTTGGCCTGCGGAGGCCATGGGCGAGGCTTCTGCAGTGGTGCAGTTTCAGGTACACTCGAAATAGACCTGGATCCTGGTATTCAGAAGCTCATCATCGCAGAATCCAGTCTTCCTACTCCCAGGTAGGATGGGCGGTGTATTTCCTTGAGACTCAAAGGGACGGCCAGGCGTTTTCAGGCGTGACTGCGAGACTGTGGGGAGGGACAGACAGGTCTGTGTTGGACTTACAGGTCAGACTGAGCTTGCTGCCGTCCTTCCCTTGGAGCTGAGGGCCTGGGCTTGAGTCTAGGGGCATGGTTGCTCTGTGATCTGCGCATGCCACGTACCTGCAATGGTCTTTGGTTTCCACAAATGTATAAGATGGGGGAGTTGACTCCAACTCGTCCTCTTCTCTGATTCTAAACTATTGAAAGAATTGTAGACAGCTCTCCTCAATAGTGCAAGTAGAGGGAAAGCTCAACTCTCAGTCTCCCTGCCTTTAGACCCTAAAGGACAGGTTTCTGAGGCCGTGACAGTTCCTAAGAGTTGAAAACCTGGTCTTTCTCCTGAAATGCAAAGGGAAGGACCACTCTGGAGACAGCCGAGTGATTGACCGCTGGGGACATCTTTCCTTGGAATCTGCTCAGGTCTCCCTCTTCCTGGTTTCCCAGTGCCCATTTCTTCTTCCCATTCTCCCCCTCTTGGCCCATCACCACCACCCAGTCCCTCTACGCAAACTTATGATTCATCCCTGATGCCCCACCGCCCAGCAAACAAACGCAGTCTGTTGGTTCTATCTTAGTGATTTCTGGGAAAGGAATTCATTGGCTTAGCAACAACTTAGGTCATGACCAGCAGTTGACCGACTCTCTTACATCAACTGCCCACCTCTTGTGCCAATCAGGAGTGCCTTGATGGTGCCAACAGTTAATGAACTAGATGATGAAGCTTTGGATCTGCCTAGAAAAAGGCTTGGTGATCCACTTCCTCAAGTCCAGCCACTGAAAACCTGACAGAGCAGAGTGCTAGGCTGACAATTCATGAGTGAGAATCAATGTGGCAACACTGACTTTACTGGGCTGCCAGTCAAGGGTCACAATGGGGAATCGCATCAGAAACAACCTTTCATTATCTCAGTTCTCTGGGATCATTGTGACTATTTTCATTTTCCAAATTTCCTTCAATGTGGTTGGATTTTATAATGAAGGAATTATTTGCTCTTATTTTACTTCTAAGAAGAAAGTCCAAGGTGCACCTACTTGGCAACTTTTCAACCAGTGATCCCCTTGGGGAGCTGAAGAATGGGGCTTTAGGGGAGAGATGGTGTGAGGAGGCTGTGGTCTCACAGAGAACTTCCCCAAGTGGTTGACAGCATCAGCTTCAAACTGGACTAAACTGGTAATGGGCTGGTCAATTAACAATGGTGGGAGTCACTGGTTCGGCAGACTGATATTTAATCTTTTGTTGAGTTTGACAAAATGGCTATTAAAATGACCCTTGTCATCAGAGTTCTTTCTAAGGTGGGCGGTTGGGCAATTGTCCAGTGTGGAAATCACAAATTTACATCTCTTATGTTTTATTTAGCTAGTCATTTTATTAGGGGGATCTTCCCAATCTTATCAGAACACACATTCAATAGTATTAAGCACGCTTGTACATATGTTGCATCAACATTTCCAAAACAATTTATTTCTACTTGAGCCCTTGGTGTCAGCTCCTCTTGCTTTCCCCATCCTCCCACCCTCACGAATCCTTGGTCAATTATATATTATTATTGTTATTTCATGTCTCACACTGCCTGTTGTCTCCCTTTGCCCACCTTTCTGTTACTTGGGGGTAGGGTTATACATTCTACCTTGTGATGGGTTCCCTCTTCCTCCCCCTTCCCACCCTCCTCACCATCCCACTACCCTCATGATATCGCTACTCCACCACCATTCCTGAGGGTTTTATTTGTGCCGAATTTGATGTGTCTAGAGCTCTTATTTGTACCCATGTGTGTACTCCAGGCTAGCTGGATTTGCCCTTACGTTTTATTAACTTGTACCTCTTTTATTGTTCTTATTTACATTTTAATTGTATGAAATAATAAACTACCTTTATATATTCATATTTTAAATACTTGAAATAGTCATTAGGGAACCAAACCAGCTGCTAAATTCTTTGACTCCCATCACTAATTAATATCCGTGGTATGTGAGTGAATTCTGACTCATAATGACCCGATAGGACAGAGTAGAACCACTCCATAGGGCTCCACGACTATAAATCTCTACAGAATCAGTGTCACATCTGAGACAACGGTAGGTTTGAACCATTGATCTTGGAGATAGCAGTCCAATGCTTAACCCACAGTGCCATCAGAAAGACTTTGGGTGGTGATGAAGGCCAAAGCTAGAACTTTGGACTAGAGGTCCCGCCAATAGGATGGATTTCTTGGGGCTAAGTGTCTGTCATTCTCTTCCTACAGAAAGGTATAATTGAATTTGGCGAGAGTGAGTTATTGAAACCATTCCGAGTCTGGCCAATGATTAAATAAAGGTCTGGCCACTTTCTCTGAGTAGATTTGATTTCCTATAATGGATCTGCTGGGTCTCTAAAGACCACGCAAAAATCAGTAAGCTCTCCTGCTGACTGAACTGTGGAGTTAGAGGAGACACGGAGTGGGGAAAGGGTGTGCTTTCTGGACCATTTTCTCAGCGCAGCAAGGTGGCCCTTTCATCGGCAGGTGGAGTATTGGCACCTGGTGGTTGGGTGAGAGGTGTCCTGCTGGGCCAGCCAAAGGCCTCATCCAGGAACCTCAAGCTGTAGATTACAGTGAGCTGCTGAGTGAGGTGCAACCCCCCCTAAGATCAGGGGCATTGGCAGAACTCTGGCCAGGAAGGACCACTGTCACTGGCTGAGGGCTGCCTCCTCTCTGTCACCCTTCTGCCTCCCCGGCCACCTTTGGTAGATGCCCAGCTCCCTTCACAGGAGGAATCTTCCATAAACATAGTAGCTGAAACACACTTTACTTACCTGCTAGGGGTGGAGGCCAGGTGTGGGCACACTTGCCTTCTTTCTGGAAGTCCCAGGGAAGAACTCATGTCTGTGCCTTTTCCAGCTTCCAGAAGTTGCCCTCTGTCCTTGGCTCATGGCCCCTTCTCCATCTTCAAAGGCAACTGCTTAGAACCTTCCATTTTCTTCTCTCATCTCTGCTTTCATGGCAGCAGCTCCTTCCCATAGGAATATCTCCTCTCTGACTCAGAATGGGAGTGGGAGCAGCTAGGGCAAAGGCCTGGAGAAAAAGTGCTCTCAAAGCTCATGGTGTGGGTAGGACACCCTGAACAGGGTGGGCAGACCTGGGGGACTTAGATTTAACTTTTCAATAGATTGCTCTGGCTGCAATGGGGGCATCTCTGAGGGAACATGAAGACAACAGGGAGATTAGCTAGGAGGCCCCTGCAGAGACTTGGTTGGATGTTTTCTTCTTCTAAATGGTTCTGTCTAGCCCCGGTGGCATAGTGGTTACCCATAGTGGCTACCCATAGTTGGGGACTAATCATAAGGTCAGTAGTTCAAAGCCACCAGCCACAAAGACAAGGCTTTGTTATAGTCTCTGAAACCCACAGAGACAATTCTACCCTGTCCTACAGGGTCCCTCTGAGTTGGCATGGAATCGATGGCAGTGAGTTTGGTTGGTGTGATTTGGCACCAAGGTCTTGCCAATCTCATGAACTGAGCGAGGTGATTTCCCTCTGCATCTGCATGTCTATCTGCTATGTGGATACACTGTGTATGGAATGCTTTAAGTGTCATAGGTAAGCACTGTCTGTCCATCATGCAAGCTCACCAGTCACTTCAAGGGAGAAAAACGTGGGTGGGCATGTATGAGGGAGCTTCGAGAAGTCATGGAAAGAATGGAACAAAAAGATAATGGAATTTTCCCACAAACCTTTTGACGCCCTCGCTCATATATAAGCCTCGTAAGATAAAGCTAACCTATTCCTTGGAAGTTTGGTAAGACTCATCTATAATGATATACGTTGAGCCCATTGTCATAGGCTTTGGTACCTTCCACTCCTGGGGTGTCTTTCACATTTTCACTGACCCTCTACTTGACCAAGCACCACGTCCTTCTCTAGGGAGCGAGGGCCTCCAGAGAGTATGTCCAAAAGGCGTGAGACAAAATTTAGCTTCTAAGGAGCATTCTGGCTGTACTTCTTCCAAGACAGGTTTGTTCCTTTCCTGGCAGTCAGTCAGTCCAGGGAGTATTCAGTTCTCTCCTCTAAGATCCCAACACCTGCGATCACTCACCCACTTACACCACCGTCTTCAGAAGCCAGCTTGGGCTTTGGGCGTTGACTCGGGCTGTTGTTTGCAGCTCTCTTTATCCTCCCCGACCTGCTGCTTTCTATGTGATCATCCTGTTGCCACCGGGCCCCAACTTCTTGAGTTGAACCAGTCTATCAAATTTCTTTTTAAAAACTACATGCATTTGAGACTGACTCTACCTTCTAAATAATGCCTTTTGCAACAACACATGGATTTCAATATGTTAGACTTCTACTTCACATTTCAGAAGTGTCAGTGTGCTTTCTGGGATTGGCGGTGACTCCGGAGGACATGACGTTTCAAAATGTTAGTGGAAAAAAAGAATGAAAAGATGATGGACTTTCCCCACCAACCTTGTGAAGCCCCCTTTTATGCCTCTCTTTTCTACATTTAAATTCTGAGGCTTAATGAGCCATTGGAAATTGATCACTTTACCACGGTGGTCCAGGGGTGTATCTACTGGCATGACTAAGTGCTCTCCTAGTCTTTATGCATGTGGCTTTAAAAAAGAGAACTCAACAACAACAACAAAGGGTTATCTCCTGGTAACCCAAAGGGAAATGATCCTTGAAGAAGGGACACTCGGAGAAGATGCAGATCCCTCATTGACCAATATCTGAAGAAAGTCATGGTGGGTTGGTGCCCACCCGTGTGTGGTCACACCTCCAAGCCCCACGTTTGTGCTGAAAATGAAACAGGCAGGTTCAACAGGGAAATGGTAAAGTGACCAGATTTTAAGTGGGATACCATTGGCTGGGGGTGGGGGCTCTTGATTAAAAAGGTGGTCTATATGGAGCAACGAAAATTTTCAAAGAATGCAAAAATAGTATTGCAGTATATTTATTTTAATTTTAAAACACTGCGGGACATTGTTAAATTGTTAAAAAAAAAAAAAAAAGCGGGCTGCCTTTTCACCTTACTCTAGAGGGAGTCCCTGAGGTATGTTGGGGCAAATAGTCTGGTAGAGGTGGCGGGGGGCAGGGTGGAGGGGGGGAGGGGGGCATCATCCTTCCAGAAACAGCTGAAGTGCACGTGAAAGGTCTGTCCAGGCTTTGTGCTGGTTACTCCCATTCTCGGGCACCCCCAAGGGTGGTTCTTTCCTGTCCTCTGGGGTCACCGTCAGTCCCAGTGGCCTCTGTGGCAGGGAGAGGCGTTGGAATAGACTTGACGACAGTGGGCTTGAGTCTTAGGTTTGAGAAGATGCTGGTGCCCGCTCTGTCGACGGTCTGAAGGAAGGCATGTTCACCTAGCTGATTGGGCAATCCACCCCCCTCAGGGGAGGGGGTGGGGTCCAGGCTGCCTAAGAAGCTTCTGCTGCTTTAATCCTTGGTGCTGAGTCTTGATCCTGTTCTTTTTAGAAGACTTCTGAGCTTTAAATTTCAATTCTTACCCCCTCCCTCCAGCTCTCTGCCTTTCCCAGCTGTACTTCTACGTCACCAGATGGGACACATTTTAGTCCCTTCACCCCCATCAGACTGGCCATGCCCCATGGCAGGCTGGGAAAGCATCTCATGAATATAATCTGGAGAAAAGGTTTCTGATAAAGGAGAACACCACAGAAGAGCAAAAGGGGAATTTTTCATGCCTTGGGGCAACTGACATTTTAGTTGGATTCTTGCTTTTACTATTCCTGACTAACAATAAGATTCTCACTTGCCGGATCTTAATGGGTTTTAAGGGAATCTCTAAAGAACATACCAATATGCTGAGACCAGTGGCAAAAGCCTAGGGACATTGGTCAGTGGGAAATTGCTATCACAATGGGGAGGATCCCCAGCTCAATACAGAACACATCTTGAAAGAATTGGGTGTTCTCTCTCTCTTTTTCTCTCACTCTTTCACTCAGTCTTGTTAAGTATCCAGCATACAGGGTTCTATGGACTCATCGTGTACGTGTTGTACTGCCAACTTCAAGGTCAATGATTCAAACCCACCAGCCGCTCAGGAGAAAGGTGAGCCTCAGGAACCTCATTGACCTCTTAGCAGTGTTTTGGTTTGTTTGTTTTGTTTCTTTACACACACACTGAGATAATTGGGGTTTATTGTGCCAACCTGGCCGATAAACACATGTGGGGCTAATTGAAGGGGAGAGAGATAAATAGCTTGTTGAGCCTGGTCTTTTGAGTTCTCGGGTCTCTTGCTCTCTGACAGTCAGACCAGGGTGCAGCTGCCTTGGCCAGTTCCCTGCTTTAGCTGGCAATGCTCACTTCCTGCGAGACATACCCGAGGAGAAGTCTCATGGACCTACCCCAGTGCAGCCCTGGGTGCTGGAACAGCTGCGTGGAGACCACTGCCAGCGCTGAGATGCTGACACACTCACTGATTCAGCTTTCCTCCTGCAGTCGGCGTCATTTTGTGTACTTGTGAGATTGAGAAGGTCTTTGGACAGATGGGCTAATGTTGGACTTATGGACTTGGACAACACTAGGCTGGGATGCTTTCTTAATGTACACTTATCCTTTATATAGAACTCTCTTATACATATGAGTTTCTGTGGATTTTGTTTCCTTATTTCACCCAGACTAACACACTGCATACACGCGCATGCTCACTTCCATTGAGTTGATCGAGTCATGATGATTCTATTGGACAGGAAAGAACTGCCCCTGTGGGTTTCTGAGACTGTAACTTCTTATGGAAGTAGGAAGTCTCAGCTTTCTCCCATGGTGCAGCTGGTGGTTTTGAACTGCTGACCTTGTGGTCATAGCCCAACGCTTAATCGTTGTGCCACCAGGGCTCCATTGCTGCACCTGCAAAAGGTCTTGTCTGAGCCATGAAGAATGCCTGCGCCCTGCCTGTGTGCTCTAGGGAAGCATACAGCAATCCTAGTCAGAGAGTGACAGACTTCAGTCTGTCCTCCAAAAGTTTTCTGATGCCAGCTGAAATGCCACCTGTGCCAGCAGACAGGCGCCCCACAGGCATGATCCTCATGTGACCAGGACTTTACTCTCTTGCTCCTCCAGGGTCATGCTGAGCTAACCCAGTGCCCAGTTTTGAAGGGAATTTCAGTCAAGTCTCTTCCAAGTCTGTGGGTTTGGATCCACTTATCATCTGCGGATCTCGTGGTAGCTTCGCCTCACTGGAAGCGGGAAGTGTTTTGGAAAACTCAAAGACTGCCCATGACCCACAGTGGACCTGCGGTTTCTCCAGGGCCGATGGACGCTGTCCCCGACAAAGCGAGAAAGCCTGACCCCCAGCTTGTGTTACGATCACTTGGGTGCTTAAAGAATCAGGGGAAAGGCACTGGGTTTTGAGCAGTCAATGCACTGATAAGCACAGCTGCATGTAGGGCACAGGATGGGATTTATCAGGGGTTTCTCCTCTCTGGATTCAAATCTCCCCAAACAAACAAACAAATATACAGACAAACCTGCAGTCCTGAGACTTGTTTGTATGGTGGACAGTTTTTTTCTAGGCAAGTGTGGAGTGGGACAGGAAGTGAACTCAGCAGCAATGAAACAGCAGAGAGGAAACAGCATGAAGAAATCCTTCTGTAAAATGAGCAGGAGGCACACTGATCAATATAGTAGAGTAGGATGGTAACAGCACAGAAAGAGCGCTGGTGGTGCAATGGGTTATGTATGCGCCTATCAGCTGTAAGGTCAGTGGTTTGAAACCACCCATCAGGCTAAGGGAGAAAGAAGAGACTTTCAACGCCAGGAATGTCCTACGGTCTTGAAAACCTACAGGGGCAGTTCAACTCTGTCCTATAACATCGTAAGTTGGCTGGACTTGATGGCCGTGAGCGTCTTAACCTGTACACGGGCCCAGAAAGCGACTTGGAGGAAATGTGCCATAAGGTTTGCTTTGGTTGTTTTGGAATGGAGGGTTGTAGTGATTTTCCTGCACTTCTCTTGCTCAGGCAGGACCCCCCAAGAACTGGGAGAGGCAGCAAGGACCCAGAGGGACTTTGGGGCTGGAGATACCTGCCCAGGCAAAATGGGTGTGCTCTTTTTTTTAATTAAATCATTTTTATTGTGGGCTCGTACATCGCTTTTCACAATACATAAATAAACATACTGTGCCAGGTACTTTCACATGTCTGCTTCTATTATCGTTCTCCAATCATCTGCCTTTTCCCTTGAGCCCCTTGTATTGGCTCTTCCATCCCTTCCCCTCATCCCCTGCTTTCTCCTTCCCACCAAACCTCAATACTTTGTAAATTATTATTATTGTTCTGTCATATCTCACACTGCCTGACCTCTCCCCCAACCCACTCCTTTGATGCCCATCCTTCAAATAGGAGCCTATGAATATATGCTTGCAGTTAGTTCTATCTCTCTACCCCACCTTCTCTTTACCCTTCCAGCAGCTCCAGTCTAACCACTGGCCCGAAAGGGCTCATTCATCTTGGTCTCCCCATATCTCCAGCTTCCCTCTCCACCAGTGTACCTTCTCCAGTCCATCTGGATTTGTAAGGTAGAGTTGGAACCATGATGGTTGAGGGGGGGGAGGAAGGCTTCAGAAACTAGGGGAAATGTGTATGCATCATCACTGCCCAGCTACCCCTTGACTGGTCTGTCTCCACCCCATGACTCCCCTGTAAAGGGGTGACCAATTACTCACCAATGGGCCTTAGGTCCCGACCCTGCTCTCCTCCTCATTCATAATGATTTGATTCTTGTTCTTTGATGCTCGATACCTGCTCCCTTCGGTCTCTCTTGATCACACAAGCTGGTGTGCTTCTTCCATGTGGGCTTTGCTATTTCTGCGCTGAATGGCGACACGATTATCTTCAAGTCTTTGAGACTCCAATGGTTGTGCTCTTGAGTGTGGTGGAGCACTGCTAAGGGATGGGGGAAATCCAAAACTTGGGGCGGGGGGAATCCAGTCTGAGATGTGGATTCAGACTGGGATGGGGTGAGAAGAGTAGGACTTGCTAGTGTGGGATGCTGGGCTAGCTCTGACCTAGCAGTGGGGTTAGAGGGTTAAAGTAGGGAATGGAAGAAAGAACCAGTCTGTCCATCCCTCTATCCTATGCCCATCTACCCAGCCACAAGCTTAGTCTGAGCATCAGCTAGGGGTCAGGCACCATGCCGAGCTCTGCGACGACAATCCTAAGTGAGACAGACTTTAAGGAAGATGGAGTTGAGTTGGGGAGGAAAACAAGGGGCCTGCCAGTAAGCCACAGGGACAGGGTCCCCCACCAGTGCCACTCCTCCTTGAGAGAGTCAGGTGGAGCTGCTACCTGAGCCACGTCTGGAGGAGGAGAGGGAGAGGAATGGGGCTCTGGACTGAGAGAATGGCCTGCCGCTTCCTCAGAGGTAAGACATGGGGTGGTGGAGGACAGGACTGAGAGCAGGAGTCGAGCGGGGTGGGAACAGGGGCAGCCCTTGTAGAGGTCTTGTGCCTTCTTCTAGGGACACGTGCTTGAGCTGAAAGCTGGGAAGCATGGTTCGGTCCCTCCTGCCACAAGGAGCAGGGTGGGCGATGGAAGGCAAGAGTGGTGGTCTTTCAGATCACACCCTACCGAGGCAGGCACCCAGGACTGAGGGAGGCTTAGTGGAGTCCTATGTGTTGGACTCCTGCCCCCGCCACCCAAATAAGTGTTGGAAACCCTCACCTGTGCTGGGTCATCTTTGTTCTGTGCATGGATTAGTGGAGGGTTGCTTTGAATCCATTTCAAGATATGAGTGAGATGAAAAGCAACAACGCAGGCAGAGACAGCGGGGGTGGTAGGGAGAGTGACAAGCGAGGGGAGACTGCTCAGGAACAGAAGTTCAGAGATTCGAGGGCCTTCCCCCAGAGTCGACACACAGCTGCCCCCCAGAACTGGCATCCCAGATTGGTGAGAAAGTAACTGTTGAAGACACCCACTTGGCAGTCTTTCTATTCTAGAAACACTGAAGAGAGCTGAGGAGTCTGTTCTAGGGAATTCAGGGCTGATCTTCATATTAAACTATTTATTGGAACCCACACATTGACAACCGCAGCAGGAAGTCCTCCAGAGGCAGCCCAGGCAGGGGGCCACCAGAAAGGGAGTGGGGAGTGGCAACTCCGGGGAGGAAGAAGAGGGGGCTTCTGCAGCAAGGGCTTTGGCTCCCAGAGCTGCACAGAACAGACGCAGCTGGGGTCCTTATAACTGCAGGGTTTAGCTTATCCGGGGCTAGCAGAGATGGGGTGTAGCTTCCAGGGGTATGCAAAATAGACAGGCTGGAAGTAGCAGAGAATATGCTATCTAGGCTATTTTTGAAACAGTTGGGTGTAAGCAAATATCAGTCCAGCTCAGCTCACGGTGAAGCAAAAAGCCCCAGAGGCCACGTTTGACCCCATTGTATGAAGGGGCTCAGAAAGCTCATGGAGCAGCGTGATGGAAAAAGAGCAGAACATTTCTGGGAACTTCAGGAAGTCCCCATTGGAAGGGCCTACATGCTCAGAGCCATCAGAAGTTGGGGGGCGGTGCTCAAGTGTAAAGTTTAGGGGCAAGTACGAGGCAAGCCATCAGTGGCTTGAACCAGCCAGGTCTAGAGAGCAAGCCCTGCTGGGAGCTTCCTGCTTCCCACTCCAATTCCCCCAGCAGGGGACACAGTCGTTTAGGTGGCCTTAAGTTGGTTCCAACCCAGAGGGACCCCATCCTGACACTGCCTAGTACCTGCACTATCCTCATAGCTGTTCCTCTGCCCGAGTCCCTGGCCCGGCCACGGTGTCAGTCCATCTCCTTGAGGGCCTGCCTCTTTGCCGCTGCCCCTCCTCTTTGCCAGCCTAGTTCAAACCCGTCAAAAGCAGAAAGCCAAAGGGTCCCCCGAGTTTCTGGAGTGACTCAGGGCACACCTGCACTTAAATGTGTAATTGGGTCCGTAAGGCCCGCTCCTGACGTTCCAGAGGTGAGAGTAAAACGACCCCTTGATTAGGGTCCTTTTGAAAGCTCAGTGCTAGTGGCTGTCTCCTCCCCTAACGATTTACAGCCTCAGGGGCAGTTCACCTCTGACCCGTGGTGTGCATGTCCTGCAGGAGTGGACACAATGGCAGTGTTTTGTTGTTGTTGTTTGGTTTGGGGCATGGCTAGGGTCTCAAGTGAAGTCCTCTTGTGATAAGCTTAAATATTTTAAAAGATGATCAAGGCAACAAGCTATGAAATAAAATACACCCTGCCTCCTAATCTGAGAGCCCCACCACGATGAGGACAAGAATGGAAATATGTACAAAGAGATCATTTTTGCAGGCGGGAAGTTGGCATAACAGACCGTGAACGCCGTTCAGTTTGGTGTGTTCCAGGTGTTCTGCTGGTGGGCCATTGTTCACTTGGAGTGTCTGATCTAAAGGGATATAAAGTTCACAGATGTCATACTTGTTGTGCTTAATATATGGATCCTGTTTTTCTTTCAGCAAGAATCACTATATAGTTGCAACAAATATTTCCATATTGTTTACATATTGCAGATGGCCAATTAGACAACACGTCTTGATTTATTGTAGTTCTCAGGGGGGTTTTTGTATGTGTGTGTGTTTGTGTGTGTGTGTGCGTCTGTGGTATAAGTGAAAATATACATAACCAAACACGTGTCAATCATGTCTTGATGTCTAACTCAGCAGTATGCTGTTCGGGTTATGCAGCTCCTTTCCGTACGTGCCTCTCTTCATCCCACCACCACAAGCATTAACTCGCTGCCCCCTGAGCAGCCTGGGCCTGCCTTCCTCGCTGGGCCATCACTAATCTTTGGGGTCTGTGTGGCTACTTATTTTGCATAGGTGAGATCAGACCATATGTGATCTTGCGCAAATGACATCTTTCGCTCAGTGTGGAGTTTCACAGCTGCACCCAGGTTGAGGTGAATTCTTAGTTTTTTTCTCCCATTCATTTCAAATTAAAGAAAGGTCCATCTGTGGAAGCCGTAGCTGCTAGGATTGTCGATGCACATCCTTTTTGTTTGTTTGTTTTTATTATTTTAAGAAAATCATTTAATCGGGGGCTCATACAACTTTTGTACATGTGTACGTTTGTTGCCCTCCTCATTCTCAAAACACTTGCTTTCTACTTAAGCCCTTGGTATCAGTTCCTCATTTTTCCCCTTTCTCCCTCCCTCATGAACCCTTGTTAATTTAGAAATTATTATTATTTTGTCATATCCTACACTGTCTGATGTGTCCACTTCCCTGTTGCCCATACTCCAGAGAAGAAGTTAGATGTAGAACCTTATAATAGGTTCCCACGTCCTCCCTCCACCCCCCCACCCCCCCAGTCTCACCACTCTCACCACTGGTCCTCAAGGGATCCTGTGTCCTGGATTCCCTGTGTTCCCAACTCCTATCTGTGCCACTATCAACACGATTCTTAAAGCAGTACTGAGACTCCCAAACTGGACTGTGAATTCACACATCACAGCCACACATGGTTATAGAACCACATGAGACAAGTCACTTAGGGAAAGATTACAAGGCATTTTAATTTTATCATGTAACCCACTACTGTTTATTTAATAAATTTAGCCACCTCTGAAAGAGATATCTAAATCCACTTAGGATGCCTCAATATCATCTTTTAAATATCTCAAGGTAAAAATCGTAACAAAACCTGAAAGTAGCCATTGTTCTCTCTCTCTCTCTCTCTCTTTCTCTTTCTTCAATTGTGACTCTACTACGGCTCGCTCCATAATGGCCAGAAAATATTTTCAATAGAAATAAATTTGGAGGGCTGAGCCCCAGTGGCGTAGTGGTTGTGTGCGGGACTGCAGCCCACTGGGATGGAGGTTCAATTCCAGCTCACAGGAGAAAAGGCTGGGCCTCCTACTCCCACTACCAGAGGGCAGTGATGCCTAAAAAAAAAAAAAAAAAAGAAAGAAATTTGGAAATTATATGTGACTCCATAGTTACACAATTATTTTTGTTTCTTTTTTCTCATTTCTTTATATTCTAGTGGAATGTCAGGCATTTCACATGGGTTTTCTTCTGATCTAAAAATTAGTGTAAACTTTCCTCCTCAAATACTTTAAAAATAAATTAAAAGAAGCTAAGTTCCCATTCTTAAACTCATTTTCTCCTGGATGTGTTTGAGTAAGAACAACATTTGTAGCAAGCAGTGGACATGCTGGTCCAAAATGAAGTTCACGCTGCACCCAGGCACTCCTTTCAGTGACTCTTCTGTTGCTTGATATACCATTTCTCTTGTCTACATAAATTCTAATTGTTTCAACAGCATGTAGATGGTATTCCCATCCTGTGTTGATGAGAAGTGGTAAGGTCAAATGCATTCTAAGTTTCATCAAAATGTTCCCTAGTGGGTAGATCCAGAAAATATCTTTCACACCTGCTTGATTGTCTTAAATGGTTCATCACTGTGTGCCAAGCACAGACTACATTACCTGAGATGCTTCTGGATCGGGGGACCCAGATTTCTGTTCCAGCCCCACTCTTTACCAACGAGGTGGGTGCCATTTTTATAGGCTTATTCTCAGATACCTTTCAAACCAATCTGTGTACTTGAAAGTTATTTGCCCAGCTCTTAAGTGAAAAGCTGTAGTTGTAGGTGTGGTACAGTGAAATGTGTTCTTGCTTTCTTCTTCAACAACACAGATAATAAATGTCAGTTGTTAAGTTTGACTTTGGTCCTGATATCATCTAGTCACATCGAGTATTGTTTACTTTCTTTAATGTTATGTATGATTTTTTTCACTTTATTACCCAAATTAATTAATAATTTCATTTTGAATTATTCATCTTAGATAGTGATGGTTTATTCTATTGCTTTTATCTATTTTACTTTTTTTGCTATTCTAGCAAAAAATTGGCATTTTTTATCATACCTAGAAAATACTTACTCCTTTCTGTAAATATTGCGCCATTAATACTTTGAGAAGCATCATTATGCTTACTTGATTAAATATTGGAATCTATGCACATACATATATTACATGTGCACACACAGGCAACATATACTGTGCATGTACACACACAATCATCATGATGTTCTAAAATGCTATATCTTGATCATTGTTAGACACTATTGCTTGTTTGTTATTATTCAGACTATTTTCCCCTAGGTTTTTTTGTTTTGTTTTACTGACATGTAATTCACATACCATACAATTCAGTGCTTTAAATATAGTAAAAAGAGTTGTGCAGTCATCACCACAATCAATTTGAGAATGCCTTCTCTATTTTTGCACCCATTATGGTTAGCTCCTCATTACCTTCCAACCTCCTCTACCTTAACCCTAAAGAATTATTAATCTGCTTACTATCAGGGCAACTTCTGAAGAGATGATGACTGAGTAACAAATACCAGAGAGAATATGCAGAAATTAGCGCAGGAGAGATATTAAGAGGGAAATTTCACACTGTTGGGTTGCAGGAGCAGCATCATAAAGACAAGTAGGCACAGATACACCGGGCATTAAGGACCTGGGGCTTTTGGCTTACCACAGTGGAGGCCAGCTGGGGTTTGACCGTAGCCCTGCCACTGTCTCAACTAGAGCCGGGATCATTTATCTCAACACAGCCACAGCTGGCCTTTGCTTTGGGGCAGGGTTTAAACCCCTCCAGCCCACAGTCAGGCACCAGGGCTCAGCTATATTGTTACTTTTGTTTTCCTCTCTTCTCCGCCCCCCCCCCCCGTCTCAGTGAACTCAGGTTCCCCTACACACACCTTTTTTCTTTTTCTCTTTCATTTTCTCTCACGTCATACCACCACCACCACCAACATCCAGGCCACTCCCCTTAGCCCAGCCTGTCTTCCACCCAGCTGGGAGAGCTCCACACTCTGCAGAATAACCCAAGAATTCCCCAGAGGCTGGGGAAAATCCGGTTAAAGAGAAATCCCACTCACCTTGCTCAGGGGGAAATTCCACTGCCTGCCCTCTGCGGTGCTTAACACATGCTTAGGGAAAATCCCATCCACATTCTTCTGGGAGAAATCCTGCCTGCTTGGCTGGGGGACCTCCTACCCCCTCCTCTGTGGTCCCATGTCACAGAGGGGAACTTCCTTCCATCTGCCATAGTGTCTCACATGGTCTAAGACAGTTTGGGCAACACTTGCCAATGCTTCATGCTGTTGCAGAAACCTCTGCCCAACCTCTGCAGCAAACTAGCTGACGAGGAAAATTCTGTCCACCATTCGTGGTGCACATCCACCTGCCTTCTATAGCAGTCCCATTGTAGCAAGTAAACATGCATGCACTCTGCAGCATCCAAAGCTTCACAGGGAACCCCATCATGGCTTCTTGTGAGATCACCCAGTACAGTACCATCCTCACAGGTCCACAACCACCTAAATAGGGTCCCTGAGAGGATCATCCAACTTTCCCTCCATATAACAGAATACTTGCTGACTAGAGAAAAAGTGAAGCCACAGGAGGATAAAGTGGTGGGACAATTCCATAGTGAAATTAGGTGCAGGTAGTTAGAAGAAGCATTCTTATGAGTCTCCCAGAGAGAGTCCAGTCCTCTTCGACTCTCTGGAAAACGGCATCTGGCTCCTGTAAAACAGTGCATCAAAAGCAGCAATTGGCCACAAGGACCTCAATGAAAACCCAGGAGGGAAAAAGGCAATGTCAGGAGATGTTCTGAACCTAACAATGTGCATAGAAGAGGCAGACATTGCCACAGAAACAAAGTTTCAGAATGCTGCTTGGAGTCATACAATATATGAGGGAAGCAATACAGAAAAGGATAAAATTATAGAGGAGATAAAAATCCTAAACAAAAGGGAAATACAAAAGCTTAGGACCCAGATAACACAAACCAGTAGCAGACTCACAGACTTTGCCAATCGACTGGAAGAGGCAGATAATCGTACCAGTAGATAACAGCCAAGCAGACTTTAACAAATGTGAACAGAAATCTAATAAGAACATCAGAGAAGCTGAAGAAAACCTAAGAGTTAGGTCTGATGCTATGAAGAGGAACAACATCAGAATAATTGGATTACCTGAGGAAGATACAACAAAGAAGTCACCTGCAACAATAGTGAGAGAATTCTTGGAGGAAAATTTCCCCAGCTTAATGAATGAAAACCGGGCAACCATTCAAGAGACTGAAAGAACGCCAGCTAGACTGAAACCGAAGAAGTCTCTGAGGCACATAATAGTCAAACTATCCAGCTTTGAGGAAAAGGAGAAAAATCAGGAGAGCAACTAGGGAAAAACAAGCAATCATATATAAGGTTCCCAAATGAGAATATGCTCAGACCTATAAGTGGACACGATGAGTAACATATTTCAAAAATTGAAGGAAAATAATGCAAACCAAAATTACTCTATCCAGTCAAATTATTTATCAAGATAGATGGAGAAGTAAGAATCTTTCCAGACAAGGAAAAACTCAAAGAATATGTTAAAAGAAACCCGGCCCTACAAAAGATCCTTGCCAACCCAGTATGAGCAGAAAAACAGCACTCATCGAGCACAAATAAGAGAATGCCACATAGAAAAACAACACCCAGAGGGAAACAAAGAGAAAACAGCCCCTAACATAGCATTGGCTTAAGTAATCAGGAATGTAATCAGGAATGAATCAAACACACATGTACAATACACTGAGAAGAAAGGGAGGTAAAAAAATCACCCAACACAAAAGGTATAAGATGACTTCACAGAGTCCACAGATGGAGATAATAACCCTGAATATAAAGGGACTGAATTTGGGCATTAGAAAACAGAGGCTAGCAGACTGACTTAGAAAACACAGCCCATCAATCTGCTGCCTACAGGAGACACATCTCAAGACTATGGACAAAATTAACCTGAGAATCAAAGACTGCAGAAAAACATACCAAGCAAGCAGCAATTCAAAAAGAGCAGGGGCTGCAATCCTAATCTTAGGTAAAATTGACCTCATGGTACAAACCATAAAAAAAGATAATGAGGGACATTATATAAGGCTCAAGGAAACAGTAGACAAAGAATCACTATGCATTTTCAACATATATTCCCTGAACAAAAGACCCACCGAATACATCAACCAACATCAACAGTTGAAAAATGAAATCATGGCCTCAACAATTATAGTATGTGACTTAATTACACCACACTCTGAGAAAGATAGATTACAGGGAAAGAGACTCAACAAGGAGGCTAGAGATCTAAACACTAAACATAGACAATTTGTCCTGATAGATATTTACAGAGATCTTCATACAAATACAAAAAAATTCACAATCTTTTCAAGCCCAAATGGCACATAATTGAAGATAGACCACATGCTGGGGCATAAATCAAATTTGCATAAATTTCAGCACATTGATATCATACAGACTGCTCTTTGAGCACTGTGCCATAAGGCTGGAAATCAACAAAAGAAGATGAAGAAAATAAGTGCAAACAATTGGAGGATTAAGAGGACTGTGTACTGGCAGAGATCAGAAATGAAATTAGGAAATTTCTAGAAACCAGCAAGAATGAGAACAGGATATACCAAAACTTATGGGACACAGCAAAGGCAGTTAACAGAGGAAGTTTCACAGCAATATATGCACACATGAAAAAGGAAGGGAGATTTATGAATTATGTGCAAGCACGAAATTTATAGCAATTAGAGCAGAGTCAACAGGAAAATCCACTAAAGAAAAGAAATAATAAAAATCAGGGCTGAGAGTCGTCAGGAGAGGGAAAATAAGAAATCTATGGGAAAAGTTAATGCTGCTAAAAGTTGGTTCTTTGAAAGGATAAACATAACTAAGAGACCGCTGGCAAACCTAACCAATGAAAGGAGGGAACAAATTTCAATAGCGTGGATATGGGATGAAAGAGGGGACATTACAACAGACCCTAATGAAATCGAAAGGATAATTATACATTACTATGAAGGACTGTACTCCAATGAATTCAGCAACTTGGGAAACATGAACAAATTCTTGGAAAAATGATCCCTAACCTAGCCCCAATGGATGTCAAGAATCTCAACAGATCCATAGCAACAGAAGAAGTAGACAAGGTTATCAAGAGATTATCAATAAAAAAAAATCCCCTGGACCAGATGGCTTCCCAGGAAAATTCTACCAAGTGTCTAGGGAAGAACTGACATCAGTCCCACACAAACTCTTCCAGAACACAGAAAAAGATGTCGAACGCCCAAACTCCTTTTTTGAAGCTAGTATAACTTTGATACCTAAACTGAGCAAGGATCCACAAGAATTGCGAACTATAGATCAATATCTCTGATGAATATTGATGCAAAAATCCTTAGCAAAATACTGACCAATAAAACACAGAAGTGTATAAAACAAATAATTCACCATGACCAAGTGGGATACATATCAGGGATGCAGGGATGGTTCAACATATGACAGATCATTAGTAACATTCACCACATTCACATGAAAAACTATAAGAACCACATGATATCAATAGATATGAAAAAAGCATTCAAGAACATTCAACACCAATTCCTGTTTGAGGCACTTAAGAATACAGAAATGGAAGAAAAATTCTGCAATATAATACAGTCTATATATGAAAAACCAAAAGCCAACGTGGTAGTAAATGGTGAAAAGATGAAAACAATCACACTGAAAAAGGGAACCAGACAAGGATGTCCCTTGTCCTCACTCTTATTTACTCACTCTTATTTAACATCATACTGGAGATTTTAGCTAACAACATAAGGCAAAGAAAAGACATCAAATGTATTCGCCTGGGGAAAGAAAAGGTGAAACTATCATTATTCACAGATGATATGATCTTATATATGGAAAATCCTAAAAAGTCTACCAAGGAAGTGCTGGAAGTAATAGATAAGTATGGCAGGGTGGCAGGATACAAGATCAATAAACAGCAGTCTTTTGGACGGCTCTACACATTGGGCATCAAATATGTGGTACCCTTCACAATAATGAAGCACAAATAGAAATATCTAGGGGGTATACCTAAAAAAATTGTATGAGGAAAACTACAAACCACTATTACAGGAAACCAGAGCGAGCTCAACAAATGGAAGCTCATGAATTGGAAGATTCACTGTAGTAAAGATGTCAGTTTTGCCCAAAGAATTATGTAAGTTTAATGCACTCCCCATACAATTAGCCTCATCTTTCTTCAAAGAAATTAAAATACTGAATACAAACTTTATTTGGAGAGGGAAGAAGCCCAGAATTAGCAGAGAACTCCTCAAGAAGAAGGACAGAGTGGGAGGGAGGATTTGCTTTAGCTGACTTTAGTGCATATTATACAGCCACAGTGGTCAAAACCGCATGGTATTGTATTATGACAGATACTCAGACCAATGGAAAAGAATTGAAAAAAAAAAGAAATAAAATCATCAGCATACAGACAACTGATTTTTGATAAGGGCCCCCAAAATACCAAATGGGAAGTGGCTGCCCTCTTCAACAAGTGGTGCTGGAAAAAATGGATATCTACCTGCAGAAAAATGAAGCAAGACTCGTATCTCACTCTACACATAAGAATAAATTCAAGATGGATCACAGACCTCAAAGTAAAACCCCAAACTATTAGGGCCATCAATACCAACCTGAGAACTTTGAAACAGGGAAGGACATAAATACAAATGAGTCACAAATTGACAAGTGGGATAGACTGAAGATAAAACACTTGTGTACAAAAAAAGAATTCACCAAGAGAATAATGAGAGTCCACAGACTGGGAAAACATCTTTAGCAATGACACATCAGACAAAGGCCTTATTTCTAAAATCAACAATACTCTCCTAGCTTCCAAAACAAGAAACTAAATGCCCACGGAGATGGTGGGCAAAGGACCTAAACAGAAGTTTCACAGAGGTAGAAATTCGAATGGCCAATAAACATACGAGAAAATGTTTCCATTTATTAGCCATAAGAGAAATGTAAATCAAAACAACAATGAAATACCATCTAACACCTCAAGAACAACCCAATTCAAAAATTCAGAAAGTAACATGTGTTGGAGGACCTGTGGTGAGAAAGGAACTCTCATCCACTGCTGGTAGACCTGTAGGTATGTACAGCCACTATGGATGGTCTATTTGGCAATGTCTAAAACAAATGGAAATCAAGCTATCGTATGCTCCAGCAATCTCCCTACTGGGCATATACCCAGAAGAGGTAAGAAACAAACCATGGCCAGACATCTGTGCTCCAAAATTCACTGGGGCACAATTCACAATTATAAGAAGTTGGAAATAACCCAAATTTTCACCAACATATGAATGGATTTAAAAAACTGTGGTAATACATACAATGAAGTACTATGCATCTCTAAAAAGTGGTGTTGAAAAAAACAACAACCAAAAAACAGTTATGAAAGCATAAAGCATATTGCCACTTGTGAAGAACTGGAGAAAATTATGCTAAGCGAAGTAAGCCAAACACAAAACGAGAAGTAAAACATGAATCTGCCGAGGTAAGCTTAAAAATGCAAAAGGGACATAGGGAAAAAGTTACTTTATACAAACATTCCTGGGGTGAGGTCCAGGTAGCATGGCAGGAGCCAGACCAAATGCAGGGATACATATGGTAACCAACTAAAAAGGAGTGGGGGTAGGGGAGGGAAAAAAAAGACATGGGTTGGGGGTGAGATGGGTATCAGGGCACTAACGCACCCAAAGAGAGAGTATTGTTTATATCTCCACAGGGAAAGAGGGACCACACTTCAACCGGTGCTCCAAGATGTGAATGCAACATACCGCCATGAAGCAGGGAACCCATAGAGAGGTATGTGTATGGCCCCCTCTCCCTGCAGAAGAATTCACTTCAGAGGACAGTACTGAAGCTACAGCTTAGAGAGAAGGTCACGTCTGATCAGAACACACCAGAGCAAATGAGGGGGAAGGAAGAGAGAGTGGAGCGCATCTTGGCCCACCAAGCCTTGAGGATGATATTCCCACTCAGAGTAGCCAAAGTACATGGATCACCATTCGGCTGGCCCCACTATGAGACATGACATCCCTCACTGACTCATCGCCCTGCAGGGGACAACACTGGAGACACAGTGTGGGAATTGTGCCCAAACTGACCCCACCACACTGAGACAAAGCCCTAAGGGAGTGTAACAGAACAGAAAGGGGACTAGAACAAAGAGACCCCCAAGGAATCCCCCAAATAGATTTTGGGGCCAGGACATGGCTCCCCAACTATTTACAAGCTTTTCTTTTCTTGTCAGTTTGTTGTTTTGCTTTGTTTTCTTTTTTCCCCCCTCTGTTTATGTGCATATTATTACCTCTGAAGGTCTTTCTAGATAAGAGAGTTGGGATATGCAATCTGGAGGAGAGAAAATGAGATGGATGCTTCTGGGGTTACATCGGAGAGGGGGGAGTAGAGAAAAGGAAGGGGGTGTTAACAATCCCAGGGACAAGGGAACAACAAGTGATCTAAAATAGATTGTGAGGAAGGTGTAGGAGGCCTGGTAAGGCTTGATCAAGGGCAAGGTAACCGAGAGGAAGTACTGAAACCCAAATGAAGTCTGAACATGATTGTGGGACAAAAGTAAAGTAAAGGGAAATAGAGGAAAAAACTAGGAGACAAAGGGCATTTATAGCGGTCTAAATGCAGGCATGTACATATGTAAATATATTTACATATGACAATGGGGAAATGGATCTATGTGCATTTTTTATAGGTCTAGTATTAAGGTGGCAGATGGACTTTGGGCCTCCACTCAAGGATCCCCTCAACACAAGAACACTTTGTTCTATTAAATGGGCATTCTGTGATGCTCACCTTCCTGACACAATCAAAGACAAAGCGGGTGAGTAAGCAAATGTGATGAAGAAAGCGGATGATGGCCAGCCATCAAAAGTTATAGCATCTGGGGTCTTAAAGGTTTTAAGATAAACAAACGGTTATCTATCTCAGACACAGCAAAGCACACATGGAAGAAGCACACCAGCCTGTGTGATCAAAAGGTGTCGATAAGATCAGGTATCAAGCATCAAAGAACAAAAGACCCAAAGCCCATCTGTAGGCAACTAGACATCCCTTACAGAAGTGATCCTCACAGAGGGGTCACAAGGAGGAGATGAACCTGTCAGGGTACAGTGTAGCAATGATGAAACATACAACTTTCCTCTAGTTCTTTAATGCTTACTCTCCCTGCCCCCACCCCCCAACACTCTTGACCCCAATTCTGCCTTACAAATCTGGCTAGACCAGAGCATGTACATGGGTACAGATAAGAGCTGGAAACACAGGGAATCCAGGACAGATAAACCCCTCAGGACCAATTGAGAGTAGTGATACCAGGAGGGGAAGGGAAAGGTGGGAGGGGAGGGGAATCAATTACAATGATCTATATATATATAATCCCCTCCCAGGGAGATGGGCAATTGAAAAGTGGGTGAAGGAAGACATCAGTAAGTATAAGATATGAAATAATAATAATAATTTATAAAATTATCCAGGATTCATGAGGGAGGGAAGGTAGGGGATGGAGGGGAAAAATGAGGAGGTGAAACCAAAGGTTCAAGTAAAAGGAAAATGCTTTGAAAATGATGATGGCAACAAATGTACAAGTATGCTTGACACAGTGGATGTATGTATGTATTGTGATAAGAGCCCCCCATAAAATGATTTTCAATAAACAATTTTTTAAAAGAGTGGAGTCACAGATTTGATCAATGTATTTTTTTAAATGTCCATTCAAAAGAAAGCAGAAGATCATAGAAACTAGACCAAATTAAAAATGAGTCAAAAGGGAAACACATGGTAAAATTAGATTTTAACCGAACTCTGCTGCAGTGATCCACTCTCCAATGAATGCACTCTGAGGACAAGACTAGTCATAGCCGTAGTCACTGGTCTGCGGCGGTTCGATGGAGATTTAATCCACATGGGGGATTAGATTTGTCCATTCAGGCAAATGGACTTACACTCTGTCCATTGCCTTGTATAACCTGGCTACTCAGAATTTAAGCTCTAGAAGAATCTCTCTTCTAGTCTTGGATTTATTATTTACAATTCTTGGATCATATGAACTGGTGTAATCCTTCCAAATAGACACAGCTGACATCTTTCTTTATATATGGAATTTTAAGTTATTTCAGTTTTAAAAATCTGCATTCTTCTGGTCACAAACAACTTCAAGGTCTCTTCAGCGTTGGTTGTGAATCACATAATATTTTTGTCTTTTGCCAGGGGTTACAGACACCTTGATTTAACCAGTGGTTCTCAAACTTCCTGGTTTAGAGGTTCTTTTTTTAGGTGAAAGAGTACTATGAATACTAGGTTTTCTGCCATGTTGGCCCAATGAAAACCCACGTCCCCCCAGTCATGTTTTGCTGGAGACAGTTTCACGCTGTCAGGAGGCTCCTGCGCTGTTTTCAGGAACATCTTCCAATCACAGAGGAACCCTCCAGAGATTTCATCTGCCTCCGTCATGAATGAATTTTGATGCATCTTCTAATAGACAGGCCAGAGTGACATGTGCTGCATCCAAGATGTGAATTTCCTATGAACAATACCCCTTTTCATATGCATTGCTTTGATCAGTAATTAAATCTTTATGGAATGAGTGAAGAATATGAAAGCCAGGGATTTTATCTGACTTACAGAAGTTGTGAGTTCGACAAGCTTAATCATTCTTGTTGTTTTGATCAGTAATTAAAACTCCATTAACCATAGAATTTGTAATGTTTTAACCTACAGGACATGCATGGCTCACTTTGTCTTCTCCTTTAAAAAATGTAGTCAGATTACTTATTAGAAGGGATTTTATTTCCTTTTTCTTCTCTGAGCGTCCCTTCCTATTTTCTGTTCATACCATGGACGTGTGGAGCTCTGGAGGAACTGCAGCTTCGGCACTGGGCAGCTAACGGAGAGTGAAAAGGCTCAAACTTAGCAGTCACGGCCCAGAACAAAGCTGAGACCACCTGTGTCCAGATAGATTTATGGCCTCCGAAGTTCAATGGGGGCAGTTTTCCTCTGGGATCACTGTGAGTCGGATTTGACAACAGTGGGCTTGGTTTGGGCTTTTTGTGATTGTAATGTCATGCTTATCTTTTATGTTTTAAAAACTGTGGGCTGAGCCCCGGTGGCATAGTGGTTGTGTGCGTAACTGCGGCCCACTTGCTTGATGGTTCAAATCCAGCAGCAGCTCTCCAGGAGCAATGCTGGGCCTCCTACTGCCACCAGACGGCAGTGATTTCCGCCCCCAAAAAAGATTGAAAATAAAATGATGTCATGTTCCAAGTGATGCAGTTTGAATACGTTCTTGTAAAAAATATCTATTAACTCACTTTGATCTTCTTTTTTTAATTAATGGCAAAGAAATGTCAATATGCACATAACTGGAGGTTTATCTGAAAGTCTGTGAAATAAAAGTGTTGTCCCTGAAAAAAAAAAGCAGATGAAAGTAAACATGATCACCCCCAACACATTATTGTTCATATCTCAGAATTTGACTCTTTCAAAATACATTAAATATATCGGCTAACATTTAAAGGGAATGAAAGGGGAAATAAAAATCACTAATGTCAGAATGAAGGTTATTTTTTTAAGCTGAAATATTATTTAATCTTGAACACAGCTAGAAATCATCTTAAATTGTTGACCTGAATTGGACACTCTTCCGCATTCAAGGTTCACCTAGTGGCAGCATAAGCATTGGCCTCAGGCTCCATGCACATCTCCACCAGTACGGATGCAGTCTATAGTTTTTCCGAACCACACATTGGAATATGAAGAGACACCACACAAAATGGGCTCTCAGCACCCCTGAGAAAGAATGCCTCATTTTGCGAAAAACAAAAACTATAGTCTTATAGATTTTTATAGTCCCTTATCTGGGAGGCTGGGTCTGACCAGTTAATTAGCCTCTTCTCTTAGTTCAGCACTTCTGCTGCTCAGATGCTTCTAGACTTGAAGCTGTGCCTGCTTCTGGCATCTGGTAGCCCTCAGACCTGCATAGCTGTGAGGCTCTGGGAGCCGGGCCAGGAGCTGGAGGGTGCTTCCTTGGGGCCTGCGCTTCTGACTCACCAAGTCGATGCTCAGGGTCTAGGTAGCTGGGGACAAGCAGTGCAGTTCTGACCTATTCATCTCGATCTTTTACCTTGCCAATGATCTTAGTGCCACTTTCATGCCTTTGGTGAGATGTACGTGTATGTGTGTGTGTGTGTGTGTGTGTGTGTGTGTGTGTGTGTGTAGACAGTTGTCTCTCAGTGTCTGTATGTGTCCTGGTTCCGGACCCCTTCAGATCCACAGACCCCTGGATTCTCCCTACCAAGCTGATTCTTGGTCATGGTGGAGCATGGGTTCTGTCGTCCTATGAAGCTCCAGCTGCTGCTGCTGGTGGTGGTGGTCCTTAGACTACACGATACACAGATGTGCTTGGAGCGCAGCAGGTGTGGAGTTGGGGAGAGGGAGATCAGAACTGCTGGACTTGGTTTGCCCCATAGAATCACCTGACAACAACCACCACCACCTCCTGAATCTTGAGAGATGACCCGGCAGTGGCGGCAGAACCTCAGAAAACTCCCTAGACTCGGATTCACGCTGCAGGCAAACTGGATGCAGCGTCGCAGACCCAGAGCGGACAGAGCTTCTCCTGCAGGTGCTTTCCATTCCCTGGTCAGGGTCAGTCCCAGGAAGCTGCCTGGATCCATTCGGGAACTGGGAGACACATTGAAGTCTGGCCTAGCAAGAGAGAAAAGATGGCCACATTTATTTCCCTCCTCTTCGCTGGGTTGAACTGCTGTCCGCTGCCTCAGTTGGAAGCAGTCTTCCTAGATCTTGTCTCTCCCTTGATTGGGAAGCAAGTACCTCCTGCTGCTAATCACCCTTGGCTTAGCATACTTGAATCCTGCACTGCCATCCTTCCCAGAAGGCAGAACTTGACCAAGACGCACCTGAAACCCCAAGTTGGTTTCTTTTGTTTTGTAAAATGAAAAAATTAAAACCTGCCCTTTCTGATTCTAGAGTAATGCAGACCTATTGCCCACATATCAAACATGATGGGCAAGGGGAACTTGAAAAAGAGCAGGCACCCAGAATCAAGCGGTTTTATTTTAGTTTTCATTGGAAAAAAAACCCAAAGCTCTCTCTCTCTCTCTCTCTCTCTCTCTCTCTCTCTCTCTCTCTCTCTCCCTCTCCCTCTCCCTCTCCCTCTCTCCCTCCCTCCCTCTCTTTCTCTCAGGCACCGGAGCTCAAACACAATCGGAAATAGAGCATTCTCGTCAGGCTTCGATTGCATCAGCCCATTAGCTTTCTGACTCCCCAACATTCACACACGGGAAGCTGTTCTCATTTTCTCACCTGGAACCATCTCCACTTAATGGTAGTGATTAACCCTCGCCTCAGAAGGCAACTGGTTATTAAATAACCACCTCCTGCCAAGTTATCTTTCCCCACACAATGCGTGCACAGGCCCCGGTGTGCTCCTTGCTGGTCGCGGCTTGGCCTCGGATCAGGTGGCACGCACGAGCTCATCCTCCCCCCCACCCCGCGCACCAGAGGACCTCACAACCAGCCCCACCTGCTTGGGGCGGAGCAACAATGTGGCCACAACCCCCCGTGAGTGAACTGGCTCTCGCTGGGTTAAAATCTCACAGGTCGGTGCTGGAGCCAGGGTGCTCAGCCACGAATCCGTTCACAGAAATAAGGAAGTAAAACACAACTTATTTTTAAAACAGTGAGTTGGCACAATCCTGGGACACCTGGGGAGGAGGATATGAAGATCCTGTGGACTCCGGAACCACAGGAAGGGCCCACTTGTGAGGATTTTTGTTTTCTTGATATTGAGTTGTAATCCGGAGTGAAGGCTGCAACCCTTGATCTGCATCAGAGTGTTAGGCAGGGTTCTCTAGAGAAACAAAACCAGGAGCCTTATGATGTTGCCTGATGACAACAGCACTATCACCCTGTATCATTCCCTTATCAAATGACAGCTTAAGCCAGACCACAATGGCCACTTACTCTCCTTCTCCTCTCTAAGCTCCACTCCCTGCGTCTTTGACACCCCTCCCATTTTGGAATGTGAATTGATAGTTACAATATGACCAGCCTCTGCTTTCATTCTACTGAAATAGGTGATCCAGGGTGATCCAGAAACACAGAGAGTGTTTCCATCTTTGATTACTGGCATCTGCTACCATGTGAGTGGGACGTGATGCGCTAGCTGATTGTGATAAATTGGAGGATAATTGAAATAAATAAAAACAGCCAGCATCCTATCACTCTCTTGCTCCGTGGTGATCAGACCAGCATGCTGCTGCTTTTGCTGGTTCTCTGCCTCAGCCTGTGAGCTGCACGACCTGTAGGCCAAGCCAACCCATAGACCGTTGCTAGAGCTTAAGGCTTCTTTGACACCTACTTCACCACGCTGCTGGTGAGTGCCTCGCTTGAGTTTGAGGCTGGTGGAATCTGCCGTCCTGCTTGAATTCCAGATCCCATCAGGTCCTGCTTCATTAACCTCCAGAGCTCCTGACTGTTGCTGACCCACCCTGCTGTCTGCTGCCTGCTGGCCGCCTCTGCCTGCCTTGTCTGAGGGAAGACTGCCGTCTGCTTCCTTGACCTTGGACCTGGCAGTTCACGTGAGTTGAAGGACTTCCAGTATATTAACTGCCCCGTGAAAGTGAGTTGAATGGAGCCCTCTGTAGTGCTGTGTGGTCTAATTGGCTATGATATTCCTTCTTGCTGCATAAACCTGTAAACCCTGGTTTTGTTGCTCATTGTGTGCGTTCTGACTCATAACAAGCCTGTCTGGGTACAGTAGAACAGAACACTGCCTCATCCTGTGTCGCCTCACAATGTTGCTATGTTTGAGCCCATTGCTGCAGCCACTGTGTCATTCTCTGTCTTCAAATATCTTCCACTTTTTGCTGGCACTGAACCTTAATGAGAATGCTGTCCTTCTCCAGGCATTGGCCCCTCCTGATAGCATGTTCAAAGTATCTGAGATGAGGTCTTCACTTCCATGTAGGTAGAATATTTAAGCCAGCATGAAATGTTGCCATTTTCCCATCATCTTTTCTTTTCCCACATCAGGCCAAGGGGAATCTTCTTGTGCTGTGAGCTATGAAACCAGGTCCCTTTTAACATCCAACAGCTCCCTGAAAGAAGCCAGCTTAGACGTCTCATAGCACATTCTACCCCGTGACACGCATTGGGAAGTTATGAGTCCAAAGTCGACCAGAAGGCCCATAAAAGCTACCACAGTGCCCAGCTGCCCAGCTGTGCATCCCCATGGCTTCATTTGATCAACTCTGTCCACTCTCCTGAGGTGTTCTGAATTCCCTCTGGCCAATAAGCAAACAATCTACCTGGAAAGAGCCCACCTACAGGGACTAGATGTCTCTTTCACGTTAAGTCCAGTTTTTTACTTTATGAATTGCTCTTGCAAAGGGAATGTCTTTTGCTTTTAGGCAGGGCTGCAGTTTGGCTCAAAGGGGCTGATCCTCTGATTCAGGACCCACCTCAGCTTTATCTTCTGGTCTCTATGTAGTCTGCAGAATGTTCTAGAATACAAAACAGTCCCTGTGTCAGTGTTTGTCATCTTCCTGTGGTATCTGAATCAACTGGAGCCGCGACCCAGCTTTGCTGATTTTGAAGATAAGTTGGCATCAAAATACGAAGGAGTCTGCCCTTGATGCGAAGCTGAGAGACCCGGTTATTTTTAGATTGACTCTAATCAACCACACTTGCTAGGTGATTCAGGCAAAACTGATCATCTCAGTGATCCAGGTAGCGGAGGCAGGGAACTCTGGTATTCTAGAGCTCTGGTAGACACAAATTACTAATGACTCACACACGAGTCATCAAGTAATAGCCGAATGCTTTGAAAAAATCACTCCCCTAAGGTGTCTTGATTTCCTAATGTCTGTGATGATCAAAAGAAACCTCATCTCAAAAGCTCTCCAAATATAAGTGAAAAAATGCAGGGTGCTAAATGATGTATAGGAGATGCTACCACTTATAGTAAAATAAGGGGGGGGGGAGAAGAACGAATATACATGAATAAAGCAAATTTAAGAAACAACCCAAATCTTTACATGGTAACCATGGTCTTCGATTGGTGAGGATGCGGGGTTGGCTAATAAGAGAAAGAAAAAGGCCATTGGATGTCTTTGGGGATTTTTCGATGTCTGAGTCAAGAGAATGAATAATCTATGCAAACAAACAAGTGAAAAAGATCCTGAAATAACTACTGAACTAAAGCCCTTCACACCAAGAAACCATCGATGAATGAGAAAGGAACAGGTCACATTTGGAGGTCCCACCAGCGTTTCTTTAGCATTTCCCCTTTACCTGGAAGAGCAATTGATGAAGTAGAAAAGGTTTGCCTTCTCTAAAAAAATCCAGGAAGAGAGCTTGACCTTCCATCTTGACCTGGCTCATGGCCAGTCAGTGGACAGCATCCCATCTCTACGGGGTCCATGGGCTCTGGCTAGAGAAGGTGTGCACTTATGCTTGACTAGGTGAGCTGAGCCATGCAGGGGTTGATCAAGAGGTCTGGTAAGTGGCCATCTAAGTGGTGGATACTTTATCTGGCTCAGGTCCCTGGCACATTTAAACAACCATTGGACTGAAAATCAGACAGACAAAGCCTCTGCCTTCCTCCTGGGTTGTGTGAGCTCCTTGAAGTCAGAGAACATGCCTTTTGTACTTTCTTAGCTCAGTGCCTCGAGCAGGGCTGACCCAGTGGATGTACCGACTGTTGGTTAAATGCATGATGATTTCTATGAGTTGCTTAAACTCACATCCTCACTCTACCTGGCTTGGTTTGGAAGCTGGCTCTGTGTAATCAACTGGATTTTCATTTTGGTCATCTACTTGTGTGATCTTCAACTTTTGTGACTAAAACCTTTCTCTAGGTGTCTGCATGAGAAGGGATTGATGTTAAGATGGGCAAGAGATTGCAATTTGTGTAACACATTGCAATGCATCATATTCTCCTCTCGCCTTTAGTGAGTACTCCAGTTTTTCTAGCATGAAAGGTGACTTTGTTCTGTTGTACATAGGGTGACTGTGAGTTCAAATGGACTTGATAGCATCTGACAAGAACTGAAGGCAAAGGGGTTGCAGTGGTATAATCCATACCGCCCAGGCCTGAGACCCAGGCTTGATTCTCAATGTGCTTCATTCTTGGCCAGCGGACACTCGCGTGTTGCCATGGTGCTGGACAGGTTTCAGAGGAGCTTCGAGACTTAGAAGGGCTATGAAGAAAGGTCTGGTGATCTACTTTTGAAAATCAGCCAACCCAAACACTACACATTGCAAAGATCAGATCCAAAACGCATCACGAGGATGGTGCAGGACCAGGCAGGATTTTGCTCCACTGTGTCTGGGGTCTGACTCATCCCAACCCAATTCACTGCCAATGAGTTGATTCTGATTCCTATTGATCCTGTCTAGGGTTTCTGAGACTGTAAGTCGTGACAGAAGCAGGCAGCCTCTTCTTTTCTCACTAGAATGGCTGGTGGATTTGAACCACTGACCTTTAGCTAGCCATCTAACACTTAATCCACATAAAACCCAGAGACATTCTGAGTTTCTGGAACATCCAAGGAGACTGAGAAGGTCTGGACACAAGTCTGCACACGAATCGCTTCCGACTTTGCAAGGGGAGCAGTACTGCTCAGTAGATAGTGGAGCGTATCTGCCGGGAATCACATCAGCGCTGTAAGGCATGTTTTTACTTCTCCGTAACTCAAGCATCAACCTATCTGCATTGTGCTCCACCGGTGAGAATCAAATATATGGATTACAGGACATCTATTTCTGATCTGCTCTATTTATATTCTCTCTGTCACCTGATAGCGGATTCAACTTCTCTGCCTACCTTCCTGGAAGCAGCCAGATGAACAATCTGAATGTCTCCTTAAGCTTTTTAAACAGACCATTTGATCCCCTCGCCAGAACACACTGCTTTGTTACCAGGGCTTACGCCCAGCAAGGCGCACCAGGGAAATTTGCCAAAGGCATCCTTGGATCCATCCATAATCCATTTATTAACTTACATTAATTGTATGCCACATGATTATGCCTGTTGACAGTGACCTAGATGTGTTGGTACAGCCAACAAAGATAAATATAAACAGAAATGGCGATCAAATGCGGAGCATCAAAGGAACCAGCTAACTTCCATCAAGATATCTCTATGGCCTGCCAAAGTCGTCGGCAAGAAATGAAATCATGACACATCTGGATGTTTAAGCTACCCACTGCCAAAGAGCTACATATTTTGACAGATCGGGGAGATGGATATGTTTCAGTACTTGTGTACATAGAAGTAGCTAAAAGCAATCTGAAGAAGACCAAATTTGGGTTGAGCCCTGATGGCGTAGTGGTTGAGTGCAGGATTGCGGCCCACTGGCTTGGAGGTTCAAATCCAGCAGCAGCAAGGCTGGGTAGCTCCCATGACTACCAAAGGGCAGTGATTTCCCCCCCCCCCAAAAAAAAAAACACAACAAAGAAGACCAAATTTACAAAATGGTGAAGGTGACATTGAAGAGGAAATTGAAGGGTCCAAGGTCTGAGGGGGGAGGGAGATATGGCTGAAGAAATTCCTGAAAGGAAGGGTGACAGAATAGTTACCTGTGTCATGCAGCCACGTGCTCAGAAGATGTGGTGTGGCCCCAGAGAGGCAACACTTCTGTAAAACTAACAGAAGTCTTTTTATCACCTTCTTTATTAGAAGAAAGGGTCTGATGAGAAGGCCTGGGAGGAATTTCTCAACATGACTTTTCTCACCTCCGGGCAACTAACCCATCTCTCTTAACAGTGACTCATAAATTTCCAATGTCTAGTCTTGGGTGGGAAATAAAACTGCATTTCCCCCCACACACCCCCCCCCCCCCAATAATCATAAAAACAGAAAGAGTGCCATTGGGGAGGGGTTTTGTTTCAGAGGCTCTCCTTTGATCGCCATAGCATGCAGGGCTGGTCTGTAGGCATGTTGAGGAATCAAGTGTTTGCTGCTTTTGTTTTTTTCTACTCACTCAAGCTGGTTGCCAGTGTGTGCAGTAAAAATGGAAGTTGTCCCTCTTGATTTTCATCACCTTGGCCCCCTCTTTAGCTGACATGTGCAAGTTTCCCGTGGCAGTCTTATAATCTGGTGTCAATTTGAGGATTAAGAGTGGAGGGGTGGAGTCCAGCCTGTCAATCTGGAGATAGCCAATGAGACCTCTGTGTGGGCATGGCTTTCTCCTGAGAATTCTGGGAAATCCGGCCGTATATCCCCCTTGGAGATGAGAGACTCACTATTCAGTCCCTTGGAGATGCTCTACTGACAAGACACAAGGCTGACTCCCTGTGAGACATCTCAGAAGAGAAGCCACATGGACTTACCCTGATGGGACCAGACCCCTGAAAATGAAAAAGCCATGGAGAGACTCCTGCCAGGGCTGAGATGCTTCTACCACGACTAGATACACAAGACTCTGCACCCACTGGCCTGTGATTGTCCTGTGTCATTGTATGTGCTTCGTGAGTCTGACGAGGACTTATGGGTTGGTATCAGACATGTGAGCTAATATCAGACTTATGACCTTGGACTGGACTGGGTTGGGATATTTTCTTAATGTACAGTTGCTCTTGTATGTAAGCATCTCCCTTATATACACATGCATGTCTATGAATTTGTTTTTCTAGTCTACCTGGACTAGCACATTTCTCCACTTAATTGACTTTGGATTATGATTTTAGTTTCAAGGCTGACACTCTTTCTCTGCCCTCTGCAACCATCATCCCACCACACTCTAAAGATCCTCTGAGTTAGGTGTTTGATCTCCTGGTGACACCTCGTTGGTCAGGTTAGCATTGCCTGCCTGGACCCAGCTTTGCCCTGTGCTGGCCTGTGATGCCGAGGAGAGGGACGCCACTGTGGCCAGAGCTGCTGTTCCCCAGGGCTGTGTGGAAGGCAGCAAGGCTGCTGTAGGAGGTGTCAACTTGGCCACCCCATGAAGCTCCATGACTTCTTCAGCTCCCTCTGTCCTTCCCTCCATGGAGACCAGGATTGGAGCGGGACAAGGCTGCACTGGAAAGAGGGCAGGGCATGAGCAGGCACTCACCCAACCTGCTCCTCATCAGGGATGCCGCTGACCATTGGTTCCACCTGTTTGGCCCCATATGAACAGTCTTTAAAAGACGATGCTGTAGGCATCATTCTTCTTTCATCTGGGGGGCAAAGATTGTACTTTGGCCTCCCGTGGTCGATTGTTCTGAGGTGCATGTTCCATAAGATTGCTCTTGTTCACTTGCAGACCTGTCTTTGGCTTGGTTCGGAGGTCACCCTCATGAGTAGATTTAGGCCCACGTGTGAAGGGTGTCTATGAGCTGTACCACTTGGGACCTCAGCAGCCTCTATCAGACTAGAAAGTCTGGTCTTTCCTCTGTGTTTACTTTTACTTAGCATTTTTTCTCCTACTCTGTCCCAGGGCTTTTTCCTGTGATCCCTATGAGAGTAGTCAGAAGTTTTAGCTGGGCACCATCTAGTTCTTCTGATCTCAGGCCAGTAGAGGTGGGGGTTTGCATGGTCCATTAGTCTTTTAGACTATTTGTTTCTCAAGATAGACATTCTTTTTTATTATCATTAATAATCATCTTATTGGGGGGTTCCTACAGAGCTTATAACAATCCATCATTCAATTGGCCCGAAATGATTGTCATCATTTCCAAAACATTTTCTTTCTACTTGAGCTCTTGGTATTAGCTCTTTTCCCCCCTCTCCCCCTCCCCACATTAATGAATCCTTGATCAATGATATATTATTATCATATCATATCTTACACTGTCTATGATCTCCTTTTGCCCATGTTTCTATTACTTGTCCCCTGTGTGTGTGTGTCTGCTATACAGCCAACCTTGTGATCAGCACGAGTACTGATACTGTGAGGGGAGGGGTAGAGAGGAGGGGAAGGGGAAGAAAGGGGGAACCGATCACAAGAGAGACATTCTTAACTGATTAAGGTGAACTGCTGCTTGGTTTAAAGAGGAACAGGGGGGTTGTTTTCAATTGAGGTGTAAGAGGGAAGAGGAGGAACAAATGACGTGAGTGATGCGCTAGAAAAATCTCTTATATGATCACGGTCTCAATTTGCTACCCGAGAATCCCAGGGCCTTGGAGGTGGCTAAATGCTCATTTGGTTCTCTCTCCCCACAACTGCTGTGCTCTTCAGAATCTCACTCTTTATAAAATTGACCAGGTCTGCTTGCCAGAGAGAGACCGGTGGAACCCCCAGGACTCAGGGCCTTGGCCAGCCCTTGGGTCTAGAAATGATCTCACCTTCGTGGTTCAATCATCCTCCGATGAGTACACAGGAGTGCAGGAGGAACATCAACGCTACGGCTAGCACCCATCTTAGAACCATCAACCCGTGGAGATCAAACGGGTCGCATGGATCCGAGGACAAGGCTCAGGAGGATGGGGAATGGAGGAGGAGTGGGGATCGGAGACACGGGGAAGGGTGTGAGGAGCAATGTTGCATTGCATTGCAATTCATGAGATGAGACACAGAGTATCTGAATTCTTCAATGAGAAACTGGCTGCTCTGCAAACCCTCATCTGATCCACAAAGCAAAAAAACAACAACCCAACAACATTAAAAAACAAATCATCTCACCTTTTCCATGCCTACAGTGTACACTTGTGTTTTCAATCGCGTAAGATTCCACCCATGCCCATACTTGTGGCAGGGCTTCTGGTGACAGGAAGGCACCTGTGCTTTTCATTTTGGGACAAAGCATTGGCGAACACCCTTGAGATGGGGCAGAACACATCAGAAGGGCCAGGAAGCAGCCCCGAGTGTACACCTGTGGAATGGACAGTTAGAACAGTTAGAACAGAGAAACTAACCCAGAGACACTCAGATATATAAGAGAGCTTATATCAAGAAGTAATTATGCATCAATAAAACATTCCAGCCCTGCCCAAATCAAATCCATAAGTGAACTATTAGCCCATATGTCTGATATTAGTCCATGAAGCAGGCTCTTCGGATTCACGCAGCACATACAATGATGCCGAAAGCAGCAGGAAGATCACAGGTGGGTGGGTGGAAAGTCCTGTAGGCCCAATGGCAATGGAAGCATTTCCAGGGCTCTGGCTGCCATCACCATGGCTCCATGTGTCTTCTCAACAGGAATGTGAAGCAGAGAGTGTGTCCACAGAAGAAGTCCCAGAATGCTCATGAGACGGTCACACACACATCAGGCTGTGACGTGATTGACAGGCTAGACCCACCCCATTATTCTTATTTATCAAGTTGACATGAAATTGTGTAACAACCACAGACCGCCATGAACACAGTGGGTCTCTTTTAATTCTAGATCCCTCCACCATTCCAAAAGAGCCCTGCAAATGCCACAGGCTAAGCATCGGACTGCTAACTGAAAGGCTGGGTGTTCAAACCCACCAGGCACCCTGGGAGGAAGAGGAGATCATCTGCTTCTATGAACATTTCAAACTATGGCTCGCGGGCCACATGGGGCCCATCCAGGACATTTATCCAGCCTGCCAGGTGTTTTTACCACCACTGCCTATCCGGCTTAGCAGCCGATTCACCCAGGCCTGCAGTGATTTGTTCATAGTGTTTGAAAAAAAAAACACTATAATCCAGCCCTCCAACGGTCTGAGGGACAGTGAACAACCCCCCTGTTTAAAAAGTTTGAGAACCCCTGCCCTCGCGTGTCGATTCAGTCTGTCTTACAGAGTCATCGTGAGTGGGAATCGACTTGACTGCGCTAGGTTGACCGTTGTGTGGTCAGCATCCCCCAGATGTACAGAAACAGTGGAAAGGTCCAGTCTGAGCCCACCCTTTGGGGCTGGGACTGGGGTGGGAGGTGTCATAAAATCTGAGCATGCTTATTCAGGAGCAGCCCCCCATGCGGGTGGGTTTGCTGAATAGTGACAGCATCTTTCCTGCGGCAGGCAGTGTGACGGTGATGAAATAAGTATGGGGGCACTTTTGTTTCATGCTGGTTTCCCTACAAACACTTCACACTTGTTCTTCCTTTTTAAAAAAGCTTCTGTTTTGTTTCCTTTGATGGTTGTTGAGAATACACACAGCAGGCCCTACACCAATTCAATCATGTCTGCACATACAATCTGGCGACACTGATTGCATGCTAACAGCAGTGCAGCCATCCTTGGGCTCCTTGTCTGGGTGGTCCCTCCCCTGTGGACAGACTTGCATGGCCCCTGAACATCCTGTCTACTCTCCTGAGTTTCTGTTGTTGACTGCGTCCCTTACAGGCAGCTCTTTAAAGAGCGCAATGCTCAAGGCAGACATTCTGAACTAATTGAGCGGGAGCGTTGTTTGGTTTCAAGACTGCTCCAGGGGATTTTTGTTGTTATTGTTTACAGATGAGCTCGGGACAACAGCTTTGGGGATTCATTCAACCTCAAGATTTCAGAAATTCTGGATTCCATGAAAGTTTAAAATCCTATTCTGCTTTTTCCTACCTTCAGATTGGGATCCATCGGTAGAGTCTGTTATCAAAATGTTGAATAATCGTGGCCGGGCACCATCCGCTTCTTCTGGTCTCATGGCAAAGGGGAGAGTCGTACATGAAGGCCCCTAGCCACACATTATTTTGGTCCTCCTATCCCAAGCTCTCCTTCTTCCTCTTGCTGTTCTAGGTGAACAGAGATCAATTGTCCTTTCAGGTTTCTTTTGAGCAGGGACTATGATTGGCTCACCACACAAACTCAGGTGCCTTCAAGGAAACCTGGCATGTCATAGGTGCTCCGTAAAAATGAGTGAATGAATGAACAAGGTGTTTATTCGGGGTAGTAAACAAAGTAAGATTCTTAGTGATGGATGGGGAGAGACACCAAGGTTCCAGGAGGAAGAGGCAGAATGTCACCAGGGAAACAGGTCAGTGGGAATCAGGTGGCTCAGTGTTACTGGATAAGGGCTGAGGGCTCAGACTTGTCACCTGGAAACACGCCTGAGGTTAGAGTGCTGAGGGCAGGCAGAGCTCTGCAGAAGGGTCTGGCAGGAGGTCATTCTAAGGAAGGGGCTGGGCAGGCAGGAATGCTGTTTTAAGGCCTCTGAGCTAAGTATCATGGGAAAAGAGGAGAAAAAGAAGGAGGGATAAAGGAAAAGAGAGAAGTATGGGGAGCAGTTGAAGGGAAGAGGAAGAAAAGGAGGAACGGGGTAAGAAAAAGGATAGAGATAGAGATGGGAAAAGCATGAAGGAAAAGGGGAAGGTGGAAGGAAGGGAGGAAAGATGACAGACGGAAGGGAAGCAGAAAGGATGGTGACAGCAAGGAAGAGGATGACTAGAATCAAGGGGCAGGGTTAAGCAAAGGATGATGGTGATTGGATGGGAGGGAGGAAGGATAGAGGGAGAACTGCAGGAGAGAGGGATACAGGAAGGAGGACGGAGGATGGTGGAAGGAAGAATGGACAGCGGGAAACGGATATTCCTGCTCTAACAGCGGGAGGCAGCATTAAGACTGGGGGACACAGTGCTTTTTGGGAGCCTCACAAACGGTCAGGGAAAACAAATGGGGGTGTGTGTGACAGCAGCAGCTTCTTGTGATCCAATGTGGGGGGGCAAAGGACGGGAAAGAGGCATCCTGTATCCGTAATGAAGGGCAAAACTGACAGGGAGCAGACAGGCCGGGCCAGAGCCTATACATCGTAGCCAGGATGATTTGTAACCTCCATTTGGTAGGTAAGGATGATTGACGCCTGGCTGGTGGGAGGCCGCGGGCCGCTGAGCTCGCCCTTGTGGGTGACACGGAGGAAACTTTGAGAAGCGGCTCTGAGGCGGACACGTCAGCTTGAGTGACGGGGGGGCCCCCACGTGCCATGGCCACGTTTGCATGCCTCACTTCACAGAGCGGATGACGGCCGTTGGAACAAAGAGCCGCCCTCCTTCCTGACCAGGGTCGGGGAAACTGACAGGGCCCACCCATTAAGAGAAATAACTGTCATTTAAAATAAAGCGCTGGTGGGACGCTTCAGAAACCTATTAGGAAGCCGGAGGCCTGTGATCAGGCTACCCATGAATCATCGGGGGTGGAGGGAGACTGGCATGCAGACCTGACGCACCTGTCAGAATGGCTCCCCAAAGTCGTCCACCCAAGAGACCAGCTGGCGGCTCTGCCCTGAGTACGTCCGTCTCTTCTTCTAATTCACTGCCCACCTACATCTTCATTAGGATCCTTCCTGGTGGGAACACGCAGTGCAGAATCTGAAAGACGACAACATCATTCCTGATTTGACAGCTGCTTATGCCTATAAGGCGTTGGGTGTGAGGAGATCTTCATAGAAGACTCTTTCCCTATCAAATCGTAACATCAGTCATGGTCTGGTGGAGAGAGACCTTAAGCCAGACTCTCCTCTGATCTCTCCAGGGGACTTTCTTCTGAGTTAATAAGACATTACCTCAAGATCTCTAGATACACAGACAGTTGATGTGGTATTGAAGCCACTGTCCTCAGATGTCCAATAGATTTAGCAATTTATTAGAAGGTCCTCAACAATCTACAAAGTGGAGGCTTCACAGCCTTATTGACTGAAAGAGGCCCTGACAAGGACCCACCATGACAGCCTTCAGTACAGACTCCACTTGAACTTAAAGACCACAAATCTCTCCCCACTGGACAACATCACGATCAATGAGAGAAGGTTTTTCTTGGATCCACAAGCAATATCACTGGGTGCCACAGTCAAGAAATCAAATAAAGCATCCCACGGGGGCAAACCTGCTGCAAAATATCTCTTTAAAATGTCAAAAAGCAAAAATGCCCCTCGGAGGACGAAGAGGCACCTGACCATTGTCTCTTCCGTGGTCTCCTGTGCATGTGAAAACTGGCCAATGAAGAAGGAGCATTGGTAAAGAGCTGAGGTTGTTGGATAGTGGTGATGGTAGAGAATATTAAATATCCCCCCAACTACCTGAAGAATAAATCAATCTGCCTTGGAATCTGTCTCCAGAATGCTCCTTAGAAGTGAGGATGGCAAGACTCTCACAGATATGTCATAAGAAGAGACCCATCCCCGGAGAAGGACATCCTGTTTGGTAAAGTAGAGGGTCAGGAAGAAAGAGGAAATGCCTCCACGAGACAAGTTGGTAGAGTGACCGCAACAATATCCCAAACACAGCAGCGTCTGTGAGGATGGTGTGAGACCAGGCAGCATTTGCCCTGCTGTCCATGAGGTCACAAAGAGTTTGGACCAACTTGACATCCTCTAACAGCCACCACCTCCACGGCACAAAGATGACCGTGCTTCTTATCCACTTGCAGGAAGTGGCCTCCAGTGACCTGGTGGTTACCTGGTGCTATTTGTGCTCCGGCTGATGCAGTGAATAGCTAATGGTTGTATCTTGTTTACATACATGATCATGTTTGATGTCCTCTTCACGGTGTCATGAGGGCTAGTGTGACTCTACTGACGGAGGTGCAGATGGGCTCAGCAGCTCTCTCAAGGGCAGTGGGTCATGAAGTTGGAGCCCTCCAGCCAAGGGTTCAAGGCTGCAGTCATGGAAATGACTCTGCTGGACCGGTGTCATAGCTGCCATTCTACAGCAGCGGAACTGGGATCCATGGAGATGACCAAGTGGGAAGCAAGAGAGCATTATCCCGTCTGACTCCAAGATATGAGATAGTGTTTCCCTCAGACCCAGCTCTTTGACTCCAGGTGTTTGTGGAATCTCCCAGGATGCTTCATCCCATGGATCTCTGCTACCAATTCTGTGCTAAGACGATTCTCTCACACCCAGCAGGTGGGCCTGTCAGCTGCCTGAGTTCTACAAAGTGGAGCCAGTCTGACCCAGGTGGGGTCGTACATAACCCAAACCCCACTGTTGTCAAGTTGATTCACAGCTACTCTGTGAAGGGTAGGGTGAAATTGCCCTTCTGGTTTTTCAGAGATTGGGAGCAGAGAGCCTCATCTTTGTTGTGGTAGTTATATCATCTGTTGTCAATTTGAGATTTGGTAATGAAGGGCTGGAGTTAGCCTCTCAATCAAGTTGCGGCTTGGAGACGCTCAGGAGAGAAACAGCTCTTTCGAGGCAGGACACATGCTTACTCCCTGCGAGATATTCCTGCTGAGAAGACACATGGATCCATGCTAGAGCCCTGGAGGAGCCACGTGAAGACCCCTGCCAGAGCTGAGATGCTTCCACCGCCACTGGATCCACAAGACTTCCCACCCACTGACCTGTGACCTTCCTGCATTTGGTGTCATTGCATGTGGTTCATGAGCTGAAGAGGAATCTATAGATGGTATCAGACATAGGGGCTAATATTGGACTTATGGACTTGATCTGGACTGGGCCGGGATGTTTTTTCAATATTTAATTGTTCTTGTACTGAAAGCTCTTTCTTTTACACAAATGCGTCTCCCTGGGCTTGTTTCTCTAATCTACCCAGACTTACACACTTGACCTGAGGAGCATGACCCCTACACCCCAGGGCTCTCTGGCACAGTTCAGACGAGGACACCTTTGAGGACTCTAGTGAGCAGGTATTCAGGAGTACACTGACCATACCCTTCCTAGGAATGCACTCCTCATCGGAGTAAGGAGAGAGCATTCTTCATATTCCCCAGTAAAGTCCATCCAAGAATTTACCTCCCTCAGCCCCGCTGTTGCTGTGGCACTGCCCCCACTCCTGCTTGAGCTCCCAGAAGTCCATCACCAATGCTTCCTTCTGAGATGCCCTGGGTGGACTTGAACCACTGACCATTGGGAGCACAGCCTCATGAGTTGGCTGTCTGCATCACCAATGGCTCCAGCAGCCAGGGCAGAAGGCCTGAAGTCTCGGGTTAGTTCCCAGGAGCTGGCATGAAGGTGGAGGGCTGCCCTCGAGGGCTGTTCAGAGTCTGAGGGAGAGCACCTAAATGGAAGCAGGGAGGGCCCAGTGGCGGAAGAAGACGGCACCGCTAGGAAGTTACACCAGAGGCCCCGGTGAGCTACAGCAGCCCTGGAACCAGGCTGGCCACCAGCTGAGGAGAGCGTCCCTGAGGGCAAACAGTGACCCCAGTTGCGAACCCGAAGGTGGAGGTGTGTGTCCAGGCAGGCCTTGGAAGAAAGGCCTGGTGATGAACTTCCCCCAAAGCCAGCCAATGAAACTCCTGTGGAGTGCAATTCTACTGTGACACCTGGAGTGGGGGGTGGGGCACTTGGGAAGGGGGGTGGGTCACCAAGTCTTTATGTCCACTTGATAGCCACTGGGATTGAGAAAGGGGTTGTGATCCAACCATCAGCTGGTCACTACCTCCAGCTGTCCTGGGATGGCTGGCCCTTGGCCACGAGGCTCATGTGAATGTGGGCTGCTGTGATGCTCTGTTAGCAGCAGGCTGACACATGCTTTGGTCCTACTGAGGGACCAGGCACCGTTGCCCAGGGTCCATTGTCAAAAGGCACTAAGGAAGGGCTGAAGGGAGTGTAGCTTCAGGGGAGGGGCTCCCAAGGAGGCATGTGTCTGAGCTGTTTTGTAAATCCCCAGGGCTCTGAGCTCACTGGGGCCCTGCCCAAGATCCTGGGTTCTGGAATGCAGAGGGAGGACTGCAGGCAAGTCCTCACACAGGGACTGACCTGTCATGCTGTGACCCTCAGATAAGGCGCAGGGACGTAAACATAATGGCGAGGTTAATGAACGGTGCCTGCAGACGCCTTTTCAACCCACTCCCCTCCACAATGTCAATGTGAGCCCGAGAGTGGCCATTCCCCAGAATCCCCTGAGGCATGACTAATTGCAATAGCACTAAACACATTACCCCCTCCGCACACACACACACACACACACACACAGTCCTCTCCAATTTGGAAAATGGTTTTGCCCTTTTCCAGATATTTATTGCTGAACGGGGGAATTCATTGGAATGTGTTTACACAAAGAAAGCTCAGGTCCCAAGGGCTGGGCATCCCTGGCAGTTCCTTGGTACTTCTCTGGACTCAGCCAGGAGCTGAAAGATGGATGTGGGTGAGGCGGCAGAGGCCTGCTGACCCCCTGTGGGGCATGCACACATGCTGTCCAGGACAGAAGTCACCTGTAGCCACACCTGCCACCTTCTTTGTCCTGATGGCAAATGTTGCTTCAAAGACATTGACATCATTTCCCAAAGGTTGTGCAAACATATTTCATTCTTACTTAATTAAACATACGTCTGCAAGCACATTTAACTCCTTTGCTGGGAAAGGGCATCACATTTGGTAAAGCGGAGAGCCAGTGCAGTGTTGGAAACCCTCCGTGAGCTGGATTGAGCATTATGGTCCCAACCGCGGGCTTCAGCGCAGCAACGGCTGTGCAGACGGTGCTGGGCCGAGCCGCATGTGGTTCGGTTGCATGCAAAGTCGCCCCAGTCTGTGCAAACCCAACGGCAGCGGGCAACACTGAACTCCTGAGAAGCACTGCTCTTGAGATCTGCACGGGTAGAGAATCCAACATGGCGGCCATGGGAGCCATCTGTAAGTCTGGGGTGTGGCAGAGACTGAAAAGACTGAGAGGCTGGGTTCACCACACAGCAGTCACCCCCAAATGCCATGGAGGTAGTGAGTCGTGTGGCCTTGAGCAAGGAATGGTGGGAGATTCCAGGAAGGGCCCCTTTTGTTTGCTTTCCTCTGCCTGCACCCCTAAGGAGGCAGTGGTGGTGCGATGGCCGATATTTCCACCTTTCATTCGGAGACCGGTACACTGCCTGCCCAGCCCTGGCTCATCTGTGCTTGGAGACTGGTGTGCAGCTGTATGATGACCGGTTTCAGCAGAGCTTCCAGACTAAGAGGAAGAAGAAAGAGAGGCCCAGTGAGCTACTTATGAAAATCATCCAAGGAGGCCCTGATGATCACAACTCCCTCTGCGACTGATCACGGGGACGGAAAGAAACCAGACCCACTGTCTTGGAGCCAGGTTCTGACGCAGAGCAACCTTAGAGGACAGATCAGAACTGCCCCTTGGGGTTTTCAAGGTTGTCACCTTTAGGGACCCAGATGGTCATGGAGTGGCTGGTGGGGTTTAACTGCCAACTTATTGATTATCAGTCAAGCACGTAGCCACTACACTACCAGAAATCGCCAACCCCTGAAAACCATATCTAAAATGAGAGCTCTGTCCATCTGCCTATTCTAGGACTTCACCAGGATCCCTGGTAACACACCAGTTACACATTGGACTGCTAATCATAAGGTCAGCAGTTCAAAACCACCAGTCACTATGCTGGGGAAAGATGATGTTTTCTATTCATGTAAAGAATTACAGTTTCTCTATCTAGATAAGATAGGTGGGATAAACAATCCAGAGAAAACAAGGGGACAATGGTTCTGGGAGGAAGCAGAGGAAAGGAAGTGGGGAGCAGCAAACCCAGGGGCAGGGGAACAACAAGTGATATAAAATCAATGGCGGGGCTAGTGGGGTGCTGTGGTTGGCCAGAGACTTGTCTCCAAGTGTCTGTGATAAGCTTGTGTCAACTGAATAAATGGGAGGGGATAAGTGACAACACACGGTATTGTTCTACCATGTGACTCAGGAACACACAATATCGTTCTACCTTGTGATGTCAGGAAAGGTCTGGAGGTATTTTGCAACCCGAGAGACAGGCTCTGTCCCTGTTGGAGCTTCTCAGAAATCCTAATAAGTTAATTGCTCCCAGAGATAGAGAGGTTCCGCCAAGATCACGTCTGTTCTTGGGCTACTAGAAATGAGAACTTTGTTCTTTCCAGTGTGGGAGGGCTGAGCTGAGCACTCTACTCAGCAGTAGAGGGAATAATCTCTTTTGCTATGTTCTCTGCCTCCCCAGCATTCCCTGTCAGGGTTCCAATGATCATTTCCTCCTTCCGAGGTGTCCATGCTTTATATTGGCAGTAGTCTGCTTCCCTCCCATGCCGAAAGGGCCAGCTACCTGCTGGACGGGCTCTGAAAGGCTCCCTCTTTGCCCCCAGCCTGGTTGCCGAGTCAGAAATGAGGGGAACGGCGTCATTCTCCACAGGCTTCTTTCTCACATTTGCCATTTGTCTTAGTTCATCCCTGCAGTCTTGGGAAAGGATGCTTCCTTCCTAAGGCCTGAAGGCAAAAGGAGGGATGTGATGACAAGTTCTGCTAAAACATTTCCTGTCTGTGACCATAGCTGCTCATATCAAGAAAATGAATCCCTTACAGAAAGAAACCCACAACAGATGAGAACAGTCCCCACTCTAATCTCCTGGTACTCAGTCCTTGAGATCCCAATGACTACCTTCTACTCCACCACCTCCTCTAACTTGCTGGTTGCCCAAGAGACAATGGTGGAACTCAAATAGTTTCACAACCAGTTCGCTGTCCTCATGACCATTACAAAAAAAAATGAAGACCAAAAGGTAGTTGATTGTTTCATACAGTCAATTCTTAAATAAGGACAATAAAGAAGTACACAAAACTAGATGCTAAGAAAGCGTTCTAAAGTATTAATGGAAAAATATTAAATAATACCGGATAGAAAAACAGTCAAACTTTTATTTAAGACACTGCATATTGTTTCTTGGTTGGGGTCATGCTTGCAATAGTCTTTGTTTTTATCTGCGTGTGGGCTGTGTGATTTACTCTTACTGTCCCTTTACTGTTGGAGCAAGATCCCAGTCCTTTAGAGGTTAGCCAATTGGACATCGGTCATTGTGCTTGCTTGATTAGAAGTAGTTGGGCAACTTATCTGAACAGATTCCGTTCATCCTTAGAAAAAACCCTTTCTGCTTCTGCTGAACTTATATCATTGTAAGTTGACAATATTTTTACCAATCTAGACACTGATGTGTCTCAAAGTCACTCAAAATATTTCTTGGGAAATTGGACATAATACAAAGGTGAAATGAATGCCACCCTCTGGTCGTTTGGCACTTTTTCTCTTTATGTTGTATGTTCGTTTACGAAGTAAAAACAACAGGGAATACAAATGTAGTATTTCACCAAAAGTATAATGAGTTTTAGGAAGTACATATTATAATCATAGTTCCATCTAATTTTTTATACCTAGGGATGGAACGATCATTATGATGGGTGCTTAGAATATGCTTAAAAGAATCAGAAATGTAAATGTGTGAATGCCATGGTAGATGGCTGCTCAGGGAGACCCTGATTACAAGTGCCGCATTAGCTTAACCAAAAACTAGGTATTGGTTCTGCCAAACCAGTACAAACCATATCTGGATCCTATCACTGCCAAGAGCCACACATTGATCTTTTGAGATCTTACCGCCTGCCCTCTTGTTGAGCATACCCTGTTCTAGTTCACTTTAACGATGAATTTGGAGATCCCTTGGAATTGGACAAGGGGATCGCTTGGGTTAGTGCACCTACCTCTCACCCAGCAAGGAGGCCTCAGTGTTGGTTGGACACATGGTGTTGGCTGCCGTCAAGTCAGCCTGAGTAACAATCAAGCAAGCATGTTGCCCTTGGGCCCCCTCTGCCTCAAGGTGGCCCCAAGCCTTTGCCAGGAGAACTGGCCTCCATGGATTGCCAAGGGTTGAGTTTAGGGAAGCAGATCGCCAGACCCTTCTTCTGAAGCTCCTTGGGTGGACTTCCGGTATGTAGACAAGCATGAACGGATGGCACCCCCCAGGCACTTCTGAGTGAAAACAGCACTTGGAGCTCCCTCGCTGCTTGCTTGATAAAGTACAGAGTTTGACTCTTGTCCCACCTGGACTCCCAGCTTCTGCTCCTCTGACTCCGCAGGCCCACCTATCCAAGGAGCCCACAGCACCTGCGGACTCATTCCCCCTGAGCCCATTGGCAGGTAGGGGTTGGAGGCCAGGAGTTTATTCCCAATCTTCATGTGAGACAAATACTGGGGTGTAGCCCCCACTCCAAAATTCTTTACAGGAGCCCATGGAGGCTGGGTTGTCCCAGCAATGGCAACCTTGCTTAACTTCTTCCTGCTTCTGTTCCCTCCCTGATGCCCATTCTCATCTGTGCCCTCAAGAGTCCTTCTTCCCAATCTCTAGATCTCAGAGAGCCTAACTAAAGGCACATGTCCGCAGGAAATGCACATCTTAGCAGGAAGCGAGAACTTTGCCTGGAATTCTTTCTGAAGGGAGACCATGCTTGCTACTGCTGCTGCTGCTGCTTCTGTGGCTGCTGTCAGGTGTCCACAGGTCCGTCCCACCCTTCGCCACCCCATGCACAGCAGGAGGAGACATCGCCTGGCCCCGCGACATCCTCACAGTTTTGACTCCACTGTTGTCGCCACTGTGTCAAGCCATCTTGTTGAGGTCCTTCCTCTTTGGCTCTCTACTCACTCACGGGCCATCGGGTGGATGCTGACTCATAGCGACCCCATGGACTGTCCCTGTGGGTTTCCAAGATGGTACCTGTTTACAGGAGTGAAAAACCTCATCTTTTCCCCATCAGCTAGTGGCTTCGAACTACCGAACTTGCAGTTACCAGACCCATGAGTAACTGCTACACTGCCAGGGCTCTTTGACCTTACTTTGTCCAATGTGTGAGGACATGGCGGCCGAGAGAGGTGGAATAACTTACCTGCATTGAAAGAGATTTGACAATTGAGAAATTAAGGCCCCTCTCTGTGACCGCCCAGTCTGGCTGCTGTAGTAGACCATTGACCTTCTAAGGCTCAGCCCACACTGCCCATCTAGAGCCAGAAAGAAGGAGGGTGGGGCCTGAAGTTGCTTCTCTAGGTGAGAAACCTACAGACACCCAAGCCAAGTCCTATGTCCCTAAGCAGCAGCTGCAGCTCACTCACAAGCCTTGGAACTACACATCCCCCTCCTCCCCCCCACCCCCCCCACCCCCTTGGTTTAGCTTCCTTCTTCAGTGAGGTTCCTTGAGATGGGCTGGGGACCAGGGAACCTGAGTCCTAGTCCATGGCCTCAGTGGGCCACTTCGTTTCAGCATACCTCAGTTTTCTGTTCTGTCAAGTGGAAAGACAATATTAATCTTAAACCCTTCCGAAGCAAAAACCAGATGTGCCGGTCCCACAAAAGGAAGATAAAGGATGATCGGGAGACTCGCCCTCCCCTTGTGGTTCGAGGGTATGGGGCACCCCATTGTGAAGCAGTGAAGTGGGCCTTTAGCTGATGTGGAAACCGAGGCTCTGGAAGCCAGCTACATAGTTTCCTGAGTCCTCCCTCCTGGTCCCCCCAGCCAGACATGTCACCAAGTGCTGAGGAGACCCCATCAACACATGGTCCAGATGACTGCAGGGTCTAAGCTTGGATCAGGAACGGAGCATGCCCTATCTATTGTCACTAATGGAGAGAAGTCCATGAAAGTCATGTTTGTCACCAGTGGTTTAGTGCACAGTGTCACCTTCAGACAAGAGAGGCAAATGAGAAAGCCACTCCCCCTTACTGGCCCACCTCCTTCATTCAGGCCTCTACCGATGCATCCGTTAACCCTGTCTCATAGCCAGACAACATTGGCCTCTGGTCTGACGGAGCAGACCTCAATCAACTGTCACGTCCACCTTTCCCAAGTTTGCTGCATGTGGTGCCTGGTGTCTCTACCGCACACAAAAAGTTGGCACAGGAATTCCTCCTGGAGCGGGATTCATGATGGCATGTCTCCCATTACCACGGGCTTGTAAGAGCAGGATTGACAGCTGTTTCCAGGAGCCCCGGCTGGGAAAGGTTTGTTTAACAAACACAGCAGGAAACATACATGGTCTCCCGGCTGCTGTTCTCATTCCCAGATCACAGGATGGCACTGTGCCCACTCCCAAACCATCGGCTTCCTGCCTTTGGGCAAAGGTGCCAGGGAATCAGGGCTCTAAATTGGTCTCAAATGTAACTCAGAGCCTGCTAGGATATTTCTTTGCCTCAAGTCACTTGGGGTTCACAGTTGTAAAGTACCAGCCCCCGGAACTGAATGGCTCCAAGGGGCAGTTGTGTAATTGAAGGGTAAATTAAAGAGACATTAGACAAGATAAAGCATTCAAGGGCCCACCTTCGCTGCCATGACTTCAGGAGTCAGGTCCTGACTATATTTCCAACAGAGCCTTGTGGGGCATGCAAGGCCCCCTACTTAAAGGTAACTACATAATAACAAAGTGGGCTATATCTTAACCCTAAAGGACCCTGAGGTCATAGAAGGAATAGCCTAAAACCAGTGCTGGGGGCAGGTAAGGGGGAGTAACTGTTTTCCAGCCTAGAGAGCAAGAGCTCATGTCTGTTCCTATAGTTAAAGCTGCCGGCTAGATAGCCATCATCCTGTGCTGATCAGAGGTAACGCTAAGGCAGCATTATCATGGGAGGATATCGTGAGGAACAATAGTAATTAAGAGACTGTGGTTGGGACTCACCTCGAACTCACAAGAATGAAGGCCTCCCTCCACCCCAGAAACCCAACCTGCCAGGTTTCTTATTAGAGGAGAATAAGGGGATTTGTCGAAATACACTCGCCTCTTGCTCTGTCTCCCACACACAGTCACCCAGGGGCCACATGCACATCCCCACGCTGGCACCCGAGTATGTCGACAGGACTCTGGACGAGTTATACCCACGGAGCACACAGCGATGTTGACCGGGCTGTTGCCATACTGAACTCTGTCTCTTTTCTGGATCACGGACACCCACGCAGACTTGCTGAGAGAGACACGGCTGCCCTCACAGCCCACAGACAAGGTCGCTGAGGCTCAGCTTTAGTGACCTGATCCCTAAAGATCATTTAGGGCGGCTTCCAACCCTGGTCAGTCAGTCAGACAGAGGGCAGAAGAATCAACTGGCTGAGCCTTACCTGACCCACACGATTGACTGAGACAATCAAATGGTTACTACCTTAATAGGGTAAGTGTTGGGACCCCTTGCACAATCTGTCACCAGAAAATGCCAGTGAGCTGAGTCGTCCCAGACATGCTCACACCTAATGGAGGCAATGTCCAGGAGGATCAGCCTTTCTTGAAGGCAACTTGTCAAAATGTGCCCAAGTTCCTAAATTATTCCCATGATGCCATAATTCTTTTTGGAGGAATCTATTCTAAGCAAATAACCCCAAATGTGGGGGAAAAAATCACAAAGCCTTCATTTCAACTTTATTTGAAACATAAAGGTGGAACACACCAATGTCAAATATGATGGAAATGTAAGTTATCAGGCTATCAACAATGATCTTTCCTGTAGCCGATTTAAAATACTGTTTAAGAAGCATTTTTACTGGCAGCAGAAAGGCACTCTAAACTGTTGAACATGTGCTTATTTGTATTAAAAGCAAATGCAAATAAAATTCAGGAAGGAAATAGGCCCAAAATAATCATCATCATTGCCTCTAGGTAATAGGATTATGGGTGATTTTCCTGTAATTATGAAAAAAAAAGTCTTTGATTTCTAAATTATTTCAAGAGACTATATCACATGTGTAACCATGTAAGAATTAAAATATGAAGAAACATAAACAAAACCAAAAACTGGAGAAGACTCTTTGAAATTAAGTGAAAGTATATTAAAGTTTGAACCACTTCAGCCATCTTTTTCTTAAAAATCATTCATTGGGGGTCCAGACAACTCATCACAATTTATACATCCATCATTGTGTGTCAAGCACATCTGTACATTTTTTTGCCACCATCATTCAAACATTTGCTTTATACTTGAGCCCTTGGTATCAGCTCCTCATTTTCCCCTCCTCCTTCCTCGCTCCCCCCACCATCATGAACCTTTCATAATTTATAAATTATTATTGTTGTATCTTATCTTACACTGCTAGACCTCTCCCTTCACCCACTTCTCTTTGTACATACCCCCAGAGAGGAGATTATATGTAGATCCTTGTAATCAGTTTTCCTTTTTCCCCCCACCTTCCCTCCACCTTCCTGGTATCGTCACTCTCACTTGAAGAGATTATCTGTCCTGGATTCCATGTGTTTCCAGTTCCTATCTGTACCAGCGTGCATCCTCTGGTCTAGCCAGATTTGTAAGGAAGAACTGGGATGGTGAAAGTGGAAATGAGGAAACATTTAAGAATAGAGGAAAGTAGTATGTTTCATCATTGCTACACTGCACCCTGACTGGTTCATCTCCTCCCTGTGACCCTTCCATAAGGGGATGACAGTTGCCTACAGATGGGTTTTGGGTCTCCACTCTGCACTTCCCCTCATTCACAATTTTATGATTTTTAAATTTTCTGAACCTGATCCTATTGACACGTCGCAATCACAGAGGCTGGTGTGCTTCTGGGCTAGATGGTCACTTGTTTACCTTCAAGCCTTTAAGATTCCAGACGCTATATCTTTTGATAGCCGGGCACCATCAGCTTTCTTTACCACTTTGCTTATGCACACATTTGTCTTTAGCGATTGTGTTGGGAAGGTGAGCATCATGGAGTGCCCATTTACTAGACAAAGTGCTCTTGCATTGAGGGAGTACTTGAGTGGAAGCCCAATGTCCATGTGCTACCTTAATACTAACCATGTAAGCATATGCACCTAGACCTATCTTTGTATCATCATATAAAATTATATTTACATGTGTACATGCCTGTATATAGACCTCTATAAATGACCTTTGCCTGCTAGTTCTTTTCTCTATTTCCTTTTACTTTCTTCTTGTCCCACTATCATGTTCAGCCTTCATTTGGGTTTCAGGAATTTCTCTAGCTACATTGCCCTTGATCAATCCCTACCAGGCCTCCCATCCCTTCCCTGCCACTGACTTTGGACCACTTGTTTGTCCCTTGTCCCTGAGTTGGTCAACACCACTTCCTTTCCCCCCACATCCCCTTCTCCCAGGTCCCCGGAAACCATCGATCCCCTTGTTTTCTCCTCCAGATTGTTTATTCAGCCTGTTCATCTAGATAGACCTGCAGCAATAATATAATGCACAAAAAGAAAAGCAAAACAGAGCAACAAAAGAAAATAAAATGACAACAACAACAAATGACAAGAAAAAAGAAAAACTTGGAAATAGTTCAAGGTCTGTTTGTTGACTTTAGGAGTGTTTTCCAGTTGAGCCTGATGAGGTGCCAAGGCCGGCCGCAGAGTCTCTTTTTGGTGCTCCCTGGGGACTTCCTTGCTCTGTTCCCCTTGCTGTTCTGCTGCACACCCCCAGGGTCCTGCCTCGGTGTGGTGGGACCAGATCAAGCACAATCCCAACACTGGGTCTCCAGTGTTGTCCCCTGTAGGAGTATGGGTAGTGAAGAACGTCTTGTCTCATACTGGGGCCAGCCCAATGGTCCTCTCTGTGCTTTGGCTGCACTAAATGGGGATATTGTCTTCGAGGCTTGGTGGGCCAGGATGTGCTCCACTCTCTCTTCCTCCCCCTTCATTTGCTCCCATGTGCTCTGATCATGTGCTACATCTCCCTGAGATGTAGCTTCAGTGCAGTCTTCTGAAGTGAATTCTTCTGGGGGGAGGGGCGCCTGTCCACATCATTGGGATTGGCGCCAGCCCCTCAGACCCTCCTACTGGCTCCCTGCTACATGCCCATATGTTGCATTCACATCTTGGCAGCTCAGCCATCTTGAATGTTAGCAAACAATGTTCTACTGAGACAGCTGTCTGTCATGCTGGTAGCAGGTAACAAAAAATGTGGGTTCCTACCTTGCTCTTCACATTCTTCTGGTCATCCAAAGTGTGGCCAGCCCCCGCCCTCACGTACCGGGTAGCTGGTGACACCTTCCCTGTCCTGTCCCTTTTCGGCCTGAGCGAGAAGCTGCACCCTCCTGGATCAGGCAGTGGGGGTAACACTTTCCTTGTCTGGAGGCAGGTGAACACCCCCTTATCCGGCCAGCCCAACATGCAAGTACTAGCTCCCTGGCCATCCCTGGACCGGCAAGAACTCCTTCCATCATCAGCCTCTCTGGCCTCAAGTGCCCTAGGGGCCAGCAAGGGCTTCTTCCTGGAACAAGCATCTTGGCCTCAGGCCCCATCTGCACTGGCACAAAGCAGGAATTCCATCTAGGACTTGGCGTCCCACTCCCCTCACCCGCCCTACCACCTGGCCGAGTCCCTTTCCTGGAGAAAGGTGCCAGCCCCTACCCCATGCCCTGTCCCCACCGTGTTCCTCTTTCTCTTTGCCTCTTCCCTTGCTTTTTCTCTCCTTTCTTTATTTTCCTGCTTCTC
>PVJH01015564.1:0-53118 GCA_004026705.1 Nesogale talazaci
GCATTTTTTTTAAAATTAAGCTTCCCTCAGCTGATTGGTGTTGTACCTTTCCTTTTGCACTTGGCTAACTTCACTTAGCATAAGTCCCTCTAGTTCTTCCCATGTGGTGATGTGCTTCATGCGTTCATCACTGCCTTTCAGCGATGCATAGTACTCCATTGTATGTATGTTCCACAGCTTTTTAATCTTCCTCAGCTGATGGAAATTTGGGCTGTTTCCAACTCCTTGCAATTGTGAACTGTGCTGCGATGAACATTGGCGCATAGATGTCTGGTTGTAGTTTGTTGCTTGCCTCTTCTGGATATATGCCCAGTAGGGGGATTGCTGAGTTGTATGGTAGCTCGATTTCTATCTGTTTTAGATATCGCCAAATTGATTTCCATAGTGGCTGTACAGATTGTGTTAGTCTGGGTAGATTAGAGGAGCAATTTTCATAGACATGCATATGGATATAAAGAAAGGGTTTCTATACAAAAGGAATGGAACACTGAGAAAGCATCCCAACCCAGTCCAGTTCAAAGTCACAAGTCCGATATTAAGCCATATGCCCGATACCAGTCTATAACATCATCTTCCAATTGACAAGTAGTAAATCTGGGTAGTCACCTAACAAACATTTCAGTTTGTCACAAGTTTCCTTTAACATTCAGAGAGGAGTTATCTTCATGGTCCAGATTCCTTCACTTCTGAAGATAATCACTAGTTAGGATTTTCCAAGGATAGATAGACTCTATCCTTCTTTATTGGTCAGTCTGACCTTCTCTCAGACTACAAGTATCCTGAGTACTCCGAAAGACTGGGTGGGGCTACTTTCTTCAGAGAAGTCTTTCTAGGTATGGCTTAAGCCCATCTAAGAACAAGGCGGGGTTAATCTCTTCAAAGATGTCTTTGACGCTAAGTTCTAAACCCTCTAGAGGTCAATGTTTGGCTTGAGGTAACTGGATTTGCAAACTCTTTCCATACTTCCCAATAAACATTTCTATGCATCCTTTTATTTATAATAATAGGCATAAGAAATCAGCATAAACAGCATAGTCAGAAATCAAACTTAATTCTTAAAACAGTCAAGGTCAGTACTTATTAACCTTATCTATATCTTTATCTAAACTACTGTTTACACATGGAATTAGGTCTCTGAAGGCATCAAAACAGATCGCTGTTTTCGGTCAGGCATTCTGACCTTCTTAACCATTCTCCTTTAGCAGGATAGGTTCTGAGACATTTAAAAGGCAGTTTTTACCCCTTAGCTCAAGATATACATTAACAGTATTCATTTTATATAGGAACAACCAAAGACAGCATCCAAACAAAATAATCAAAACTTCAATCTCCCATACTGCTTCCAGAAAATAATTGAGTAAAGTGCAAGGACATATCTGACTTCTGACTAGCCAAAGAAGTAACAATACCATGAAACAAAAGTAAAACAAGCATCTACTTTCCATCTTATGATTTATTTCTCTAGTACCCCACTCCTAAGGTACCAGAATGTGCTAGTCCGGGTAGACTAGAAGAACAAATTTCATAGACAAGCATATGGATATAAGGAAAAGGTTTATATACAAAAGGAATGGAACACTGAGAAAGCATCCCAACTGTGGCAGTCATGTGCTTATGTTAATTTTATGATTGAAATGTAGGGGTGGAGTCTAGCCTGTTAATCTGGAGATAGTCATTGAGTAGCCAATGAGGCCTCTATGTGGGCATGGCTTTCTCCTGAGACTTCTGGGATATTTTGCGATATTTCCCTCGTGAAGATGAGAAGCTATCTTCCCCAGTTGTTGAGATTAGTCTCAGAGACGATGAATCATGGACAAGATAAGATGGCAGCATCCGAGAAGCTGGAGGAGTCAGTGGAGAGACCACATGGCTTTGCCCTGATGGAGCCAGACCTCTGAAGGTGGGGCGGTCACATGGAGACCTCTGCCAGAGATAAGTTGTTTCTGCTGTTGATGGACCCTGAGCCCTGGAAGCGAGGAGCCATGTGGAGATCCCTGCCAGCGCTGGGACTCTGCACCCACTGACCTGTGACTTCATGAGTTGGAAGGAGACTTTTTAGACTGATTTCGGGTATATGGGTTAATATCGGACTTATGACTTTGAACTGGACTGGGCTCAATGTCCTGTTCCTCTTGTATATAAACCTTTTCCTTATATCTATATGCGAGTCTATGAAATTTGTTCCTCTAGCCTACCCAGGCAAACACACCAACAAAGTCACAAATTCACAAGTCCAATATTAACCCATATGTCAGATACCAATCTATAACATCATCTTCCAACTCAAAGAGTCACAGGCCAGTGGGTGCAGAGTCCCGGCGCTGGCAGGGGTCCCCTCATGGGTGCTCACTTCCAGGACTCAGGGCCCATCAACAGCATCCAGTGGTGGTAGAAGCAACTCATTGCTGGGGTCCCCTCAAGGCCTCTCCAATTTCAGAGGTCTGGTTCCATCAGGGCAAAGCTGTGTGGCTTCTCCTCCGGCTCCTGCAGCAGCTCGGACACTGCCATCTTGTTTTGTTCGTAATTCCTTGTCTCTGAGACTAACTCCCAACAACTGGGGAAGATAGCTTCTCGTCTTCATGAGGGAAATATCGCAAGATTTCCCTGAAGTCTCAGGAGAAAGCCATGCCCACACAGAGGCCTCATTGGGTACTCAATGGTTATCTCCAGATTAACATGCTAGACTCTACCCCTACATTTCAATTATAAAATTAACATAAGCACATGACTGCCACACAGACCTACAGGTCCACCAGCAGCAGATAAGAATTCCTATATCCCCACAGCCTCTCCAACACTTATTGCTTTCTGGTTTTTTGAATTGGGCTCTCCTTGAAGGTGTTAGGTGGTATCTTATGTTGTTTTGATTTGCATTTCTCTTATGGCTAATGATCAGGAACATTTTCTCATATGTTTATTGGACATTCTGATTTCTGCCTCTGTGAAATTTCTCTTTAGGTCCTTTGCTCACCTCCTCAGTGGGCAGTTTGATTTGCTTTTTGGAAGCTATCAGGGTATTGTAGATTTTAGGAATAAGGCCTTTATCTGATTTTTCATTGCTAAAGATGTTTTTCCAGTTCGTGGGTGCTCTTATTACTCTCTTGGTGAATTATTTTGATGTACACAGGTATTTTATCTTCAGTATATCCCATTTTTCTATTTGTGTCTCCTCTGTGTTTGTGTCCATCCCTATTTCTGATAGCCTATGTAATCCCTGTGCCAAGGATCTCAGGTGAGTCCCAATTCCCTCATTGATGGCCCTAATTATTTTGGGTTTTACTGCTAGGTCTGTGATCCACATTGAATTTAGTCTAGTGCATGGAGTGCTTTATTTTCCTACAGGTAGATATCATTTTTTTCAGTACCACTTGTTGAAAAGGGCATCCGCTTCCCATTTGATATTTTTGGGGCCTTTATCAAAGATCATTTGTCTGTACACTGATGTTTTGTTTTTTTTTTGGTTTTCAATTATTTTCCATTGGTCTGAGTATATATCATTATGTCAGTACCATTCTGTTTTGACAACTGTGGCTGTATAGTATGTGCAAAAGTCAGGCAAAGCTAACCCTCCTGTGATGTCTTTCTTCTTGAGGAGATCACTGCTAATTCTGAGCTTCTTCTCTCTCCATATGATGTTGATAATAATTATTTCCATTTCTTTGAAGAAAGATGAGGATGATTGTATCAGAATTGCATTGAACTTACATAGTACCTTGGATAGAACTGACATCTTTACTATATTGAGTCTCCAGATCCATGAGCACGGAATATTCTTCCATTTGTTGAAGTCACTCTTGGTTTCTTGTAATAGTGTTTTGTAATTTTCATCATATAGATCTTTTGTTCTTTTAGTCAGGTATATCCCTAGATATTTCAATTTGTGTGTGGTTATTGTGAAGAGTCCCACTTTTTTTTATCTTTGCTTCTGTGGACTTATCTGATGTATACAGCAGTCTCATAGACTTCTGACTCTTTATCTTATATCCTGCCACTCTGCCATATTCCGCTATTGTTTCCAATATTCCCCATGTGGAGTTTTTGTGGTTTTCCATATATAAAATCACACCATATCATCTGCAAATAATGATAATTTCACCTCTTCATTCTCCAGTCGAATATCTTTGATATCTTTGCCTTACTTTGCCATACTGTTAGCTAAAACCTCCAGTGTGATAATGAATACAAGTGGGGACAAGGGACATCCTTGTCTGGTTCCCTTTACCAGTGGGATTGTGTTTGTCTTTTCTCCATTGACTATCACATTGGCTGCTGGTTTTTCATATAGCTTGTATTGTCTTGAGAAATTTTCCTTCTATTCCTGTCTTTTTGAGTGTTTTAAACAGGAATTGGTGTTGTCAAATTCCTTTCCACATCTATTGACATTATCATGTAATTCCTATTGTTTTTCATTTCAATGTGGCAAGTAATACTAATGGTCTTTCATATGTTGAACCATCGCTGCATCCCTGGTATGAACCTCACTTGGTCATGGTGAATAATTTGTTTTATATACTTTTGTATTCTATTGGCCAGTATTTTATTAAGGATTTTTGTATCAATGCTCATTAGGGATATTGGCCTGTAGTTCTCAATTCTTGTGAATATTTGCCCGGTTTTGGTATCAGTGTTATCCTAGTTTCAAAGAAGGAATTCGGGAGTTGGCCATCTTTTTCTGTGTTTTGAAAGAGTTTGTGTCAGTTCTTCTGAATGATTGATAAAATTCTCCTGTAAAGCCATCTGGTCCAGGTGATTTTTTGTTAGTAATCCCTTGATAACCTCATATATTTATTCTATTTTTATGGGTCTGTTGAGATTCTTGATGTGTAGTAGGGCTGGTCTAGGGAGGGACTCTTTTTCCAAGAATTTGTTTCTATCTTCCAAGTTGTTGAGTTCATTGGAGTACAGTCATTTGCAGTACTGTGTTAGTATTCTTTTAATTTCTTTAGGGTCGGTTGTTAAGTCCCCTTTTTCATCCCTCATTTTTGCTATTGAAATTTTTTCCCCTCCTTTCTTTGCTTAAGTTTGTCAGCGTTTTGTCAATTTTGTTAATCCTTTCAACTCTTAACAGCCTTAATTTTTCTCATTGTTTTCTTATTTTTCCTCTCCTGAATCTCAGCCCTGATTTTTATGATTTTTTTTCTTTTGCTATTAGTGGGATTGTCCTGCTGACTCTGCTCTAATCATTGTAAGTTCTGTGCCAACATATCAGTTATGAGGCACTGTTCCTTTTTCAGGTGTGCATATATTCCTATGAAACTCTCTTTGAAGACTGCCTTTGCTATGCCCAATAAGTTTTGGTATGTCATGCTTTCATTCTCACTGGTTTCTAGAAATTTTTTAATTTCATCTCTGATCTGGACCAGTATGCACTCCTTTTGCAATAGAGAATTATTCATTCTCCAATTAGTTTCTCTAATTCGCTCCATCTTCCTTTTGTTGACTTCCAAACTTATGGCACAGAGTTCTGTATGATATCAATGTGCTTAAATTTATGTCCCAGCATGTGGTCTATCTTCGAATATGTTCCATGTGGGGATGAAAAGAATGTGAATTGTTTTTTATTTGCGTCAAAAACTCTGTAGATATCTACCAAATCAAATTATCTAATTGTAGTGTTTAGATCTCTAGTCTCCTTGTTGAGTTTCTTTCCCTGTGATCTGTCTTTCTCATAGAGTGGTGCTTTGAAGACATCCACTATAATTGTTGAGGCTCTGATTTCTTTTTCCATCTTTCGGAATGTTTGGTCTATGTATTCAACGGGTCTCTCATTAGGGGAATATATATTTAAAATGCTTATTAATTCTTTGTCTACCCTTCCCTTGAGCATTAAATAGTTTCCCTTCTTATCTCTTTTTATAGTTTGCACTTTGAGGTTAATTTTATCTGAGATTAGGATTGCTACTCCTGCTTGTATTGAATTGCTGTTTGCTTGGTATGCCTTTCACCAGTCTTTGATTCTCAGCCTATTTTTTCTGTAGTCTTGAGATGAGTCTCTTGTAGGCAGCAGATTGATGGGTTGTGTTTTGTAAGCCAGTTTGCTAGCCACAGTCTTTTGATTCCCAAGTTCAGGCCATTGATATTTAGGGTTATTATCCCAACTGTGGAATATGTGGTGTCATCTTCTACATTTTGTGTTGAGTGTTTCCTTACTTCCATTTCTTTTTAGTGTGTTGTGGATGTGTGTATGAGGGTTGATCATTCTTGATTTCTTTCCACCGTTAAGCAGTTTCTATTTTCAGGTCTGTTTTCTCTTTTCTGCTATCTGGGTGAACATCTATTTGATGTTCTCTTATTTATGCTTGATGAGTCCTCTTCTGCCCATACTGGGTCAGCAGGATCTTTTGTAGGGCTGGTTTCTTCTAACGTATTCTTTGAGCTTTTTCCCCACATCACTACTTTGGTGGGAGTAGGAAGCTCAGCCTGTGCTCCTGGAGACCTGCTGCTGGATTTGAACTGTCAACCCTGTGGGCCACAGTCCCGCACACCCACTGTGCCACCAGGGATCAGCTTCTTTGAGTTTTTCCTTGCCTGGAAAAACTCTTACTTCTCCATCTATCTTGATAGATAATTTGCCTAGGTAGAGTATTCTTGGGTTTGCCTTATTTTCCTTCAAATTTTGGAATATACTCCTCTCTCTCTCTTTTTCATAGTATCCCCTAATAGGTCTGAGCATAATCTTATTTGGCAGCCTTTATATGTGATTACTTTTGTCCTTCCAGCTTCTCTCATGACTTTCTCCTTTTCCTCAAACATGATAGTTTAACTATCATGTGTCTTCTTGGAATTCAGTCTAGCTGGTGTTCTCTCAGCTTCCTGAATGGTTGCTTGGTTTTCATTCATTAAGCTAGGCAAGTTTTCCTCCAGGAATTCCCTGACTATTGTTGCAGATGACTTCTTTTTTGTGTCTTCCTTTAGTAGGCCAATAATTCTGATGTCATTTCTCCTTATAGCATTAGACATAGGTCTTACATTTTCTTCAGTTTCTCTGATAATCTTATTATATTTTTGTTCACTTATATGTAATTCCACTAGTCCCTCCTGTAGATCACTGATGCGGTTCTCAGCTTCCTCCAGTCAATTCCCAAAGTCCGTGAGTGTGCTGTTGTTTTCTGTTATCTCGTCCCTGAGTTCTTATATTTCCCTTTGGTGTATGGACTTTATCTTATCTATTAATTCTTTTTTTGGTATTGTTTCCTAATATCAAGTATGACTCCAGGCATCATTCTGAAAATTTCTTTCTGCAGCATGTCAATGCGTATTTCTTTTATACATGCTGGTAAGTTCAGGGAATCTTCTGCCATTACCTTTTTTTCCCTCCTGTTTTTTCATTGAGGTTGTTGGGGCTGATTGCTGCTTGCATTATGCTGTTTTCGAGGATTCAAGTGCATTGTCCAGGGACTCAAGAGCACTGGCTCTTTCTGGAAGACTTAAACGAATGTGTCTTTGAACTTCCTGTGACTAATTTCTCTATGGAATTAGCCTAACACTTCATCCTCTTGTGACATTACTCTTTCCCTAGTGAATCAATGTTCCATTATCTAGAGGGCAAGTTGGGTGGTCTTCCCAGGGTCCACTGGTTAGATTTTTGTGGACACACAAGGTTGGTGCTGTCCTGTACGAGCTCACCAGGAGCTGGGATGGTGTAGCCCATGGCAGCATGGGGCACTGCAGGGGATGCTTGGTGGTGCCCACAGTAAGTGGAGTGCCATAGAATCCTGGGTTACCCACTCCTGAATAGAACACTGAGAATATTGGGCAGAACCACCGATCAGGCCGATCTCCACTGAGGCTAGGGAGTGGTTCTTGCACTAGCTTGGAATTCGGGCTAGTGCTCTTGGAACCTCCCTGGGCCGTGCAAAGCACAAGGCTGGCAGGAGGAGGATTACTCAGTCAGATGGACCTCCTGAGGAAATGTAAGAGTTGTCCCCAAACACACAGGCTGGTATGCCCCTGTAAGAAATTGGGCGCTAACTACCCGACCCAGGGTCGGTGAGCTTCTGCACTCGGGCTACTCTGAACAGGATGGGGCTCTCCCAGCTGGGTGTAGCAGGTGCAATTTCCTAGGCTAAGGGGAGGGGTCTGGCCTGTAAGCCAAACTGGAAAAGGCCAGGAGTTAACACCCCAAAATCAGGTTTTCCAAGACTGTGGGGGGATAGAGAAGCAAATTAGCCCAAAGCAGCCACACAGTCGAGCGCTGATCACAGTGTGCGGAGTCACAAGGGTTCAATCTCTGCTCTGTACCAACGGCAAGCTGTGACTACAACTAGACAATGCCCTTGTGCCAGGTCAAACCATCCCAGCAGTGGCTCTGGTGGGGTCAGTGTCACACAGTGGCAGGTCAAACCTCAGCTGGGCTTGACTGTGTCAAGCCAAAAGCTCCCAGCCCCTCAAAACCCTGGTAATCTGGGCCTAGTTATCTTTAAGATGATCCTCCAGTGCTCTGGTAGTGCTGAATTTCTCTTTCAGACACTTTCCTGGGGCTGATCTCTTCTGGTGAGTGTCACGCAGTCACCATCTTCCCAGAAGTCGATTGGTATCTACCCTCTCAGTTTTGCCACTCTCAGTGCTAGTCTTAATGGGATCCTTGACTCTGGAGTCCCTATGTTTCCATTTCCTATATATACCAGTATCCATCCTCTGGTCTAGCTCTATTTGCAAGGTAGACTTGGGATCATGATAGTGAGGTGGGGTGGGGTGAGGGGAGCATTTAGGAAGTAGAGGAAAGTTGCATGCTTCATCATTGTTACAATACACCCTGACAGGCTCATTTCCACCCCGACACTTTTCTGTAAGGCTGGACAGTTGCCTAGAGTTGGGTCTTGGGTTCCCACTCCTCAGTGCCCCTCATTCACAATGATTTAATTTTTTATTCTCTGGTGCCTGATATTTGATCCCTTCAACACCTCATGATCACAATGGCTGGTGTGTTTCTTCCATGTGGTTTTTTTTTTTTATTTAGGCAAGATGACCATTTGTTTACTTTCATGCCTTTAAGACCCCAGACACTATATCTTTTAGTAGCTGGGCACCATTAGCTTTCTTCACCACATTTGCTTATGTACCCACTTTGTCTTCAGTGATCATGTTGGGAAGGTGAACATTATAGAATTCCAGTTTAATTGGACAAAATAGTCTTGCATTGTGTGAGCACTTGAGTGGAGGTCCAATGTCCATTTTCTACCTTAATAGTAAATATGTAGGTATGTAGACATCAATCTATTTCCCACTCTCACATATATTTACATATGTACATATCTTTATTTAGACCTCCATAAATGCCCCTTGCCACCTAGTTTCTTTCCTTTCCTTTTCCACTTGTCCCATTTTTTATGCTCAGTCTTCATTTGGGATTTGTAATTTCTCTTGGTTACATTGCCCTTTTTCAAGTCCTATCAGACTTCTACACTCTCGTCTTCTCCAATCTCGAATCACTTGTTATTCCCTTGTCCGTGGGTTTGTTAATACTACTTCCTTTCCCCTATCATCTCCTTTTTTTACCGATCATCTTGGTGCATGAAACCCAAGAAGAGTAAGAGGTGTAAGATGCACCCTCCCCGCCCACCCTTGGATGGATGTGATTCCCTTCCCTCCTCCATCTCCCCTTCCTTCCTCTCTCAAAGTTCTTTCCCTAACTCAATAAAATCTTTCTTAAATTCAGATTCCCAGATGAATTCCATCTCTTTGTTTGTTTCTCCTTTTAAAAATAATTTTATTGGTGGCTCATACTGTTCTGATAATTAGAGATGAAGGTGGAGTGACTAAAGACTTGGATGGATGACCATCAATTTCCATAACTGAGACTGGGGAAGGGGAGGTTTAGCCAGAAAGACAGGGGAGGATTAAATTGAGTATCTTTCCCTTCCCCTTCCCCCCCTCCCTTTGTCTCTCTTGTAATTTCTTGGATTTATGCCTCTTTAAGGTGACCAGATGTCCCACTTTTTAATAATTTGTTCTGCATCCCGCAGCACAAATTACTTAATTTAAAATTAAGTAAATATATTACAATACTATTTTTCATTCTATGAACAGTTTTTGTTCCTCCATATAGACCAAATTTTTAATCAATCCCCCTTTCCCCCTGGTCAATGGTGTCCGGCTTAAAATTTGGTCACTTTACCAGGACTCCTGGAACTGAGCCTGGCAGTCACTGCACATTCTGATTGGACTAGAGTGCAATGAGGGTGTCTTAACTTTTTCTACATGTTCATATGTTTTGTGCTTGCGGCTCTGCAGTGCCTGCTCCTAGAGATACTCTAAAATCTACTTCCTTCTTTTCTCACTCTGAACAAAGACCTCAGACCAACATCAATTTTACCAGTCACAAGGTCAGGTCCATTCCCCAATCTTTGCTCCCTGCAGTGCCTCTCACCGATCCAAGTTTCCTGGACAAAGTCACAGACCTGTGCCAAGCTTCTTTCCTGTTCCAGAGAGTCCAGGACTCTTCTCGTGGGCCCTAAGTCTGAAGGGGAGCCCCTCATGTGTAGTGGACCATTCCTGTTTGATGAGTTTGGATGGGAACCAGGGAAGCCCTTCTGCTCTGCCAGTATCCCTTGTAGTTTGAGGCACTATGGGAAGCCCCTTGTGTACCAAGCTGGGCTTGGCTCCAGCCATTTGCCTATGTGTCTAGTCTAATTTTGTAATCAAGTTTGACAAAAAATGACACTTTCAATTTTTTTTGTACTTTCAATTTTAACATCCTTCACGATTTAAACAATTTTTGTCAGCCAATTCACAAATAGTCAAAAGTCCCCTATGTCCAGGTCTCTTTCTTTCTTCCCTATCATCCTTCTCTAACATTTGTCACCCTGCTCAAATTCTCTTAGCCAAACACTCTTGATCAGGCCTGTGAAAGTACTCCTTCTAATATTTCTCCAGCACTGCACAAAACACTGCCACAGCCCCAACTGCCCAATAAGCCTTGCCTGGTGTGCAGTCCCCAGGGCTACTGGTGAAGCAGCTGTCTCTGACTGCCTAGGTGCCAAGGGTCCATCGCTCCAAACTTTGACACACTGTTGGCACTGCTGGGACTAGTGACTGATAACTTGGTGATCCCCTTGACACCCCTCCCCCCGCCAAGCCTAGGGTTACTACCAAAGCATCTGGTAAGCTGATGAGTGGAAACTGCTTTTTAATCCTCTCCACTCTTTCTAGCCCAACCTCTTCTTCCTTGGTCTGAGTTATGGCAATTGATGGTACAAGTCTTTTTTTTGGAAAACAAGGAAAGCAATCATTTATTAATTGGGCCTCTCAATTTACCATTATGCGTTTACTTAAAAATACTACAAATTCACACTTTCTCAGGGCTAGCAATATAATTCAGAATTTTGTAAAGGTAAATTAAATCACAACCACCATAGGCAATTCAGGATATCACTGACAAAGTTCTTTTAAGGACACAGCTTTGCCATTGTGCTATACCCACAGGATATCATCTTTTCTCAATTTCATTTGTAGATTATGGACTTGCTTTGGATGCAAGTTGCTGCTTTTCAGAAGCGAGCTAGTTTCATGGGAACATTTTCTTGAGCAACGTTTTGTGTTCTTTGACCCTATAGGGCCACTATCTTCTCACTGAATACTTGAAGCATCACTCAGCTTTGAGTTCTGAAGCTGCTGCTGCATCTTTTGCAAATTGTCTTGATGCTTCTTCAGTTTGGAAATTGGTTCTCCTTTAACTTCCATTTTCTTATGTCTTCAGAGAGTAGATGGTTTGAGTCTCCTTCATTTGATTCAGTAGTTCTTGGTGCTCTGTTTTCATTTGGTGCAGCTCTGTTTGCCTTGCCATAAAAACTTCCGACAAATGGTCACAGATGGTGACAGACTTTTCTGTGTCAGAAGGTATAACTTTACAGGGGGGCTTATAGGGACATCAAAACTCTGTCGCTTTGGAGTGTGCCTGGAGGGTGTGCAGGTTACGAGCTTGCAGCATCTGCAGGAGGCTCTGCATACTTTTGTTAACATTATGGCTTGAGCTGACCAACTTCCTAGGCACAAAAGGCATAAGTGCTCCAAACTTTGCTGAGTTAGCCCTCTCTTTAAAGATTTAGTTTTCTTCAAAGATTTCTTCTTTCCCATAGAGTGCTTTGGATTTGAACCTGAAGACATTAACATTCTAATGATTTCCTGCGCAGTTTGAAGCTCAGCAGCTTTGTCTTGAAATAGCTTGCACTGTTGTTCTTCTTCCTTCAGTTTTTCCTCTAAATATTTTACCTTGTCCTCAGCAATTTTCTGAGTCGTTGTAAGTCTAAAACATTCTTTTTCTAAGACATTGAGCTTTTCAAGTTTTGCATGCAGCTTCAAATGATCTTGTTCCTTTTCTTTTTGAAGCTGAGCCTGTTGCTCTAGGATTGCATTCTTCTCTCTGTCCATATTGAGAACCATTCCCTTTGTATATGCCAGCTGCTTCTCTAGAAGAGTACAGCGAGACTGGACTGAGCTTAACTGTATACTTATATCTTTTTTTCTGCTTTATCAGTTCCTCATGTGCCAAATTTTGCTCATTTGTTTCACCCTCCAAAGCCTTTTTATACTGTGCATCTTCTTTGAGTAGTATGTTCAAGTTATCTTCAGCTGTGTTCGCTCTAGTTCTAAACCATGAATCTTGTCTTGAAGAGTTTTCAGGGCTAAAATGAGTGCTTGGCTATTTGGGCTGTGAAGCATCTTAGAAGGACTAACTTCAACATTCACAGGGTAGTAATTCTGAGATGCCTCATGCTGGGTGAGTGGCGGAGCAAATGCTCTTTCTGGAGGCTTAGGATAGCTTCCGACTATACTATCAATTAATTCAGAATCCATTACCATGGTTCCATCCCTCGGGGTTGTTGCTGCTCACACACTCTCTCCTGTGTGAGACTGCATCAATTTAAGTTGTTCTTCCCTCTCTCATTGCTGGCTGTCAGCATAGGTTCTTTCTATGGGCTCCACTTTTCTGAGCCGAAGATCTCTGTCAACCCGCGCTTCTTAACTGTTGGCTCCAATCAATGGTACAAGTCTTTAGTCACTCCACCTTCATTTTTGATTATAAATGATGCCTTTTTAAAACATCCCTTTTAACTCAGCTAGTCAGCATTCATTTGCCTTTACCTGCAACCCTTCCTAAAACAGTTATAAGGCAAACACAAACCAACTCCTTTAACCTTTCTCTCCCTCCAAAGCACACATGTCTTGTTTCACTGCTATCTGTTTGGGCCTGTGACCCACCCCACACTATTCAGAGTTTAACTCTAAAATCGACAACAGGAGCCATTAAACTTCCCATGAGTGGTCATAGTTCCCTTTATGCAATGCAGCAGAAATACCTCCCAGTAGATCTTTACCCCTTTGCTAATACAATTTTCATTTCAGTGAATGTTTAAGTCTTGATGGAGACAATGTTTCAAAAGGTCAGAGTAAATTTCAAATAATCAGAAAAAGAGGTGGGTAACATAATAGAATGCCTGGCTGTGCCAGGATGTGAAAGATATCTGAAAGTTAATGAAAGCTGTTTGCTGAGAATTTGATGAGAAAGAAGTTAATGTGTTCATGATCAGAAAGATTACATGAGGAATTATGTGAAAAATGTGGAAGGCAGCAAACAAACAATTCCTGAGAATATTGGAAAACCACAAAACTGATAAGTTCACCCACAGCCCAAGTAATTAGAACCATCCCCTCCCACCTCTTCCTTGTCACTGCGCAATGCTCACCCACAATTGCTTTTGATATTTCGCAAATCAGGATGAAGAGGGCTTTTCTCTGCATGGAGTGTGCAAACTGTAAGTCCCACACACTCAATGGTGCAAACTTGTTCAATTGAATTCATGCTTTCTCATGCCCATATACATCTGCACTGTAGCCGATGAAATTAAGTTCCTCCTTGTGGTTTCAAAATCCTATTATAGGCTGGATTATGCCCCTAGTTGGGCTCCTGATAATAATCTGTCTACTATTACTTTTGACTCCCTGTATGTTTAAATTTTTGCAGGAATGAGTAAGAGATATCTCTAACCTGACCATCAACCAGCTCTTTCTTCACCCCTACAGTTTGCTGCCAATCAGCCCAGACTTCAAACTTTCTGACTCTTACTGTCCCCCTGTCATCGTCCAATCTGAGCAGGAAGTGGTTAAAGACAGAACTCAGTGCCCATTACCACTGAGTCTGGGATATTTTGGCGAGGTTTGGACCATGCAGCTGCTTCCCCCAGCTCTCCTGAAAGATAACCTGCTTGACTGTGTACCGCCCTCACCCCCACCTGCCTGTCAAGGCCAGATCTGGACTGTGCAGCCCCTGCTTTAGCATTCCAAGGAGTTTATCTCCCTGGCTGGGTCTGTACAGTCCCTTCCCTCAGTGTTCCAGGAACCAAGACTGGGAAAAACAAGACGCTTTACTCACAGATCATATCCTGACTCAGATCCAGAACTGCAGCATCAGATAGCCTCAGTCCCCTTATCAGTACATATGTCCTTCCCTCAAGCCCTGAATATCTTCTACTGCCTCACTGCCAGGCACAATTTCCCTGACCTAATTCATTAGGTCTTGGAACCCACCTGGGATCTCAAGGTGCTCCCTTCCCTCTCTCTGCTCTCCTTTATCCTCTTGGAATTCTTTCCCTTCTTCACTAAAATCTTTCTTAACTTCACATTCCTGCCTGAATTCTATCTCTCCTCTGTATCTCTGATTTTCACCTGTCAATAATGACCTCCTGTACAACAGAAGGAAACACTGCCAGTGTCCCTGTCATTCTCATAACTGTCATTGTCGAGTCCATATGCTACAAGGAGCACTCCAATCTAGCCTGTGGAGTCTTCCTATTTGTCTCTGCTCCTTTACCAAGGATGATGATCTTTTTCAGGAACTGGTCTTTCCTGATCATATGTCCATAGTATGTGAGAAAAAGTCTAGCCAGCGTTAGTTCTAAAGAGATTCTGACTGTACTTCTTCCAAGACACATCTTTTTTGGCAGTTCATATGGCATCATGGTGTTTTAGTCATTATTTATAAGCCTGTGATCCACACACAAGGCCAGCTGTTTGAAACCAGCAGCAGCTCCCCCAGACAAGGAATGAGTTCTGTACTTCTGTAAACAATTACAGTCTTGGAAATCCACAGTGGGTGGTTGTCAGTTGGCATTGACTCAACAGTCATGAGTTTAGTGGTTGTTTTTTGGTAGTTCATGGTGTGTTCAGTATGCTGCCAGCATCATAATTCAGATCTCTTCTGGCATAACAAAAAAATCAAGCTCCCTGCCATTAAGTTAATGCTGATTCATAGAGACCTACAGGACAGAGTGGAACAATTCTTTTGAGTTTCCAAGACTGTAACTCTTCAGGAAGGAGAAGCCCCTGTCTTTCTCTTGCAGAGCAGCTGGTGTTCTGAACAACTGACCTTCCAGTTCACAGTTCAACTCATAACCACTGTCCCATCAGGAACTCTCCTACTCTGACATAGTAGGTGTTAATTTACAATGAATTCTTAGCTGATTTCCAGAGAGTGACTCTGAAAAACTTAAACCCTGGTATGAAGGTTTTACTGTCAGAGTTTGTACTTTGTAGAGATGTGTTGGATTATGGTCTCCAAATTCTATTATTACTCACAAAAGAACTTTTGCTGAACCATCATTTATTACTTTATATTACTTTGTTAGGTGCTTTTGAGTCTACTCCAAGAGGACCTTATGAACCACAGAATGGCCCTCTGCTTGTTTCTGAGCGATCCTCAGAATGCTTGTTATGCTTCAGCTCCTAGCAACAGCCCCTGTGTCATTCCAGTCCCTTGATGGTTTTCCTCTATTTCGCTGACCTTCTACTTTTCCAAAGTTTGATCTTTTCTTTTTCTTTTTTTTTAAAAACATTTTATTGGGGGCTCATACAACTCTTATCACAGTCCATACATTCATCCATTGTGTCAAACACATTTGGACAGTTGTTGCCTTCATTCTTCTCAAAATATTTCCTTTCTACTTGAGCCTTTGCTATCAGCTCATTTTCCTCCTCCCTTCCTGTGCCCCTCTCCCTCATGAATCCTTGATAATTTATAAATTATTATTTTGTCTTATCTTACACTGTCTGAAATCTCCCTTCATGACTGGTCACTTCTGATATTATGTCCAAAGTACATGAGACAGAGTCCTGCCATTTTTGCTTTTTTTTTTTTTTTGAGTTTAAATGCGTTTTATTTTTAAACAACCTACACGGTTTTTTTTCCTTAAAAAAAAAAAAAACCAGCCTCTGCTCCAAATAAATCAAGATCAAAAGTAAATGAAGAGCTCATGATGACATCAGTTCTATTTGTCTAAGTCCTGGTGTCGTGTGGATGAACAGCAGCTGGTTAGGATGAGGCAATTGGTCGTGAGTTGCCCACTGTGTTAACATTTCTCCATCTCTAAGCCGTCCTTAAAGAAGATCATATATGGGGTCACACCATCTTCACGGTAGTCCAGGAGAGCAACCATGCCATCTGGGTTCATGTTCTCACCAATAAAGAACTGGTAGTTTTTGAAATTTGCAAGGATGTGCTTGATTTGTTCTGCAGCCCCTGTCATAAAAGGCTTTTTACTCTTTCTGGTTTCTGTTCTTCCAGCTTGCCTTTGATTGATTTCATGTAGTCTTTGATGTACTTCTTGTAGTCTTCTTTTGTGAAGCTGGTTTCCTGGATGTGATGGTTCATGACAATATCCACACCAGTGACCACGGTGCATTCTGTTCCATCGCCATCGGGGCCTTCAGCTGAGGCATTGCCACCAATGAGCAATATCGATGTTACCTTCGGTCCTACTGACCGTCTTCCCCTCCACTTCCAGACACACCCCGTCTGCGATCTCCCGGATCGTGTAGATGTAGGAGAACATCTCGTCGTGGCTGATGAGGTCCCGGTAGATGATCATGATGGCGGCGAGGGAGGCGGCGGCGCTGGCTTCGGAGGAGCCCAGAGCTCCGAGAGAGCGCGGTGCAGCCAGAGCGGCGCTCGGGGGGAGGGGGGAGCGGGCCGAAAGGGGCCATTTGTGCTTTTAAGGAACATTTTGGTTATACTTATTCTAAGACAGATTTATTTGTCTCTGTGGCAATCCATGGTACTTTCAATTTTCTTCTTCAACTCTACAATCAAATATTTCACTTCCCCTTAGTTCTTTTTAATTCATTGTTTAATTATCATATGTGTATGCAAGGATTGAAAATACTATGGCTTGCATAAAACACTCTTTAGTCTTTTTTGTTCTTTAACAGTTTAAAAAAGTTTTGTATAGCTGATTTTTCAAATTTAATAAGTTGTTTTACTTCTTGACGGCTACTTGAGGGCACACTAATTATAAATCTGAAAGACAACTAGATTAATAATAAAGTGTGTTGTCTCCATTGAATGACCATGTTAAATGAAAATTTGTTGTCCATGTCACAATAAAGGGGTTGCCTAGAAATTAGGCACACTAATTAGATACCTTTGGGAAAATCCAAACTGGGCACACTCAGACCAAAGTCATAAGTCACCTAGACCCAGGTGAAGGGAAACATGGTTCCACACACCATGCTAGACCCCGGTGACATGACACAGACATGCGTAAACTCAGCCAATAAGTTCAGCCCAAACCCTCAACCATGCCAGTGGGGAAAGGACAGGAAAAAAGCAGGCACAGGCTGACCTCCCTCTCTTCCCCTTCAGGTACACTCTGCAAGTGGATGGTGGGAATCTTTTGACTCTCTTGTGATTTCCTGTGCTTGGTGTCTCTCTTGGCTCCAGTGATAGTCACCTAATCTGGTGTTAACTTGATGATTAAGAGTGTAGGGGTGAAGTCTAGGCTGTCTTTCTGGAGAGAGCCAATGAGACCTCTGTTTCAGTATTCTGGAAAATGCAGTTAATTCCCTTTTGGAGGTGAAGACACTATCTCTCTTGGTTCACTTCCTTGCAGACTTTCTACTGACAAGGCTTACTTCCTGTGAGACATCCCTGAGGAGAAGCCATATGGATACAATAAGACTTCTGAAGCCAGAGAAGCCACAGAAATACCCCTGGCAGAGCTGAGATGCTTCCACCACCACTGACTTTCCACGCACTGGCCTGTGACTTCTTGCATTCAGCATTGTTGCACAGGTTTCTGGAGTCTGAAGAGGGCTTTATAAATTGCTGTGGGACATATGGGCTCTTAATGGACTTATGAACTTGATCTGGGCTGGGCTGGGATATTTTTCTCAATGTTCAATTGCTCTTGTATATAAAACTCTCTCTTATACAAATGAGTTTCTGTGGATTTGTTTCTCTAATGTACCCCAATACAGCTCCATATGCTGGTTCTGTGCTCCGGTTCTGATATTCCTTCCAGGTGTTTTTTTGCACTCCTCTGAAATGGCCACTTTCTCAGCTTTTCCACACATTCGCATCTTGGCTTTGCACACTTGCAAGGAATAGCGTGTCCTTTTGAAGCTGTGATACCTGAAAGTTCCCTTTTCCTCATAAAAGCTAAAAATGTTTTTCTGCTGCATTATTTTTTTCAGTGTTGCAAAGCAAGAACTGAGGTAACCGCCCCCGCCCCCCCGAAACCTAACGGATTCAGGGAAATAGAAATTATTAAAACATTTTATACACATAAAACACACGTCACACACTTCCATAGTTAAGTCACCCTAAAGCAGGTTGTATGTACATCATCACTATCAGTTCTAGTGATCCCTCCCGCTCTGGCCTTCTTTACTTGCTTCACCCTCCCCCCTCCCCTGTCACTCATAAATCATTGGCTCCGTTAGTGTCTCTATGCATCCACTCCCGTGCTCCATAAACTGGAAAGCCTAATAATTATAAATAATAGCAACAATAAATGAAACAATGAGACAATAATAATACATAGAATAAAATAAAGAATAAGAAAGAAAACACGACCAACACTATTTGAAGAAGGTAGGGAATTTCTGTTGTGGAGCAAGCAAGAGGTTGTGAAGGAGAACAGCGAACAGGGTGCCCACTGGGCATGCTCAGAGATTTGTGATCCAAGACAGGAAGGGGTGGTGCACCTAGGTGGGTGGTACACATGGATTGGCTCCCATCTAGGTCAGGTGGGTATAATCCGGCCAATGGGGTCAGCTAGTACCATCGACCACGCCTCCCAATGGCGGGTCCCTGAATAAACAGAAACTTTGAGACCTCCGCCTCTCTCCCAGCGCCTGCTATTCAGTTCGTGGGGCCGGGCTGTGGTCCTGGTGCTGCGGCACTGCGGTCTCTCTCTCTCTGGCTTGTGTTGTTTGTTTATTGTCCCATCCGACACTGCTGCTGCCCTTTATAAAAAACCCACAAGGATCACAAATCAGGCTTCAGGGTGAGTTCGTTCTCGTGGGAAGCCAAGGACTGAGGTATTTTTCACTTGAGAAACCTAACAAAATATTTTAACCCTAGAGCAAATTCAGGTTGGGTCAAGTGTGTCAAGAGGGCGGTCACCTGATCAGTTATTATAACGATCGGCAAGGCCAGAGCTCCAAAGCTGGCCTCTTTACTGCTTGGTACGCCCGTGCATGGGACCAGTGAAATGCTATTATATCTGCATAAAAATTCTATGAAGTTATTTATATCATATTTTCCCAAGAATATTCATGATAACACTAAGAATACTCAACTGTATTTAACATAATCTTTATATTCAAACAAAATAGTTATATGTGTATAGGAAAAAACCTAAAAGTTTAGTGAAAATGCATATCGTGGTTATTTCTAAAACTGCGTGTGTTGTGGATATTTTCTTTTTCTATTTCCATTGTCTTCTAAATTATGCACTATTGCTTTTATCACCTTTCTAACCAAAAAAAATCCTACGAAGATTTAAAAAAATTGATCATCAATTATTTATGATTGGTTTTCCAAGCAAAGACAATTATCATGTTATCAGAAAATCAGTTTGTCTTTCAATGGCCATATTGATAGAATTTTTATGTAATGCAATGATTAGGTTTTTTTTTTTTTTTTTGGTTTTTGGGGCATCGTTGCCCTCTCATGTTGGGAGTAGGAGGCCAGCCTTGCTGCTGGATTTGAACCTCCAACCCAGTGGGCCGCAGTCCCGCACACAACCACTACACCACCAGGGCTCAGCCGGAATGTCTACTTTTTAAAAAGCGATCAGGACCAAAAATTATACAGTATACCTCTTATCACACCATTTTCAAATTGTGGTAATCCTTTGCACATGTACATAAATACAGGGCTCTAAGAAGCTCCTGGAAAAATTCCATGTTCTGTGCTCAAACCTTTTTTTTCTGGCAGTGGGAAACTTGTCTCCATCACAGAACATGGGAAATACATAAATTTTGAGGACATTTCATGTCTAGATTATGGTTTCTAAAAATCATTCTGCTTTAATGAAACAAGCCACTTTGAAGAAATGTTTGACTCCAGAACTGGATTTAGAAATGTGCAAGATGAGACTGGGACATCTGGAGTTGGAAAATAAGAAAGTGCTCAAAGACATAGCGATAGTCCAAAGGACACAAGAATTAGCTTGTATGTGTTTGAATGTGAAAAGTGGGTCAAGACATGACAGCTTTGATCACTTGCGCAGGCATCTTCACTTGGAAGAAGTGATGCAGGACATTTCCCCCTGACACCAATCACATGCTTAGGGTAAACAGAGCTAAATCCAATGGGAGGTTGAACTGTGTAGGGCAACAACTCATGGGTCATGGCTCATGGTGGAAATATAGACTCATTATACCTAGAGTGTCTGGAGCCCTGTGTCATTGGAAAAATGAATGATGCTATCAGTGATATTGCCTAATACCCCAGGGGGGATGATTAACAGTGTTTTACTTTTTCTTGTTTCTAGGGTTTTCCTGCCTTTAGTTTACTTGTTTGCTCATTGGTTTGTTGCTGCTGTTAGTGCTAAGGGGTTTGGATTTTGTCATAAGATGACTGCCAACCCCAGTGGTGCCTATGCCATGGACAAGCAGATGAATTCTTGGCTTCCACTTAACTCTAGCATCTATCCAAGAACACTTAGGTCTGAGCACCTGGACCTGCTCAGCACTCACCTTTTTGAAATGGTCACTGAAAATAAGGTTGCTACAGCGAAGTGTGGTGAAAAAAGCAGATGGTGCCTGACTATCAATCAGAGTATTGTCTGTGGTCTTAAAGTTTTCTTTTGATTCAAAGAAGCAGCCATCTAATTGAGGAGTCAAGTAAGTCCACATGGAAGCATACCAACATATGTGATCCAAAGATGACAAAAACGAAATTCAAATATGATGAAAGGAAAACTGTCAAGGCTTAAATTCTGAACACCCAATTCATAGAAGACTATGAGACAGTGGGAACCCAGAATCCATCTGCAGGGCATCTAGTCAGATTAAGCCTCTGGCAGATCCCTTCTAGCCACAGGCAAAGAGTTCTGACAGTTTTGAACTCTCAGATATACTTCATTGTAATCTTGATTGTGTTGGATTGAACTGGGTTCTTGGGCAATTGTTGACCTTCTTGACCCAATCGAATTTGTTCTAGATGCAAGTATTTTATGCTTGTTGCATGACAAAAATCTCTTGCTTGGATTTTAAAATATTGATGGAAGTCTGCACTTTCTTACTCATTATTTGTGTTTTTATCATCATTGTTTTACCCTTACCACTTTATGTATTTATATATTTATTTTTATTGTTTCTGTTGGGTTTCCCAGTTACTGAAGCACAGAGGAGTCGATTCATAAAGATAAAAACTGATGCAAGGGTTTATAGGGGACATAGGTTGTGAGTGAGATCAGGGAGGGTGAGGAAATTTCTGGAACAAACAAGGAACATGGGAGAAAGGAGCACTAGACCTGATTGTGATTATACAAGTCATTTTAAAAAGTGATTTAACAGTGGTGGAAGAAAAAGAAAATGTTCTAAAATGATTGTGGTAATAATTGTACAATTCTTTTTAATATGATTAACTGATTGCATTGTAATATGTGAACTGTGGGCTAATAAGAATATTAAAAAATGAGTCAAGAGAGTAGCAGATTATGACCCATTGAAAAATGAAAATCTAAACACCTTTACTAAAGCAAATATTTGAGCAGAAGTAGAATACCAATTTGTACACATAAAACAAGTGATGGAATTTAGAAAGTATCATTTTCAAAAATGATTCAGGGAAGAATCACAAATCGATGCTAACTCCTCAAGAAGGACAAAGTGAGAGGGCTGGCTCTATCTGAATTTAGCACCTATTGTACAGCCACAGTGGTCAAAATAGTGTGGAATTGGTATCATGACAGACCAATGGAGAAGAGCTGTAAAACCCAGAAATAAAAATAGCATACAGGTTTTTGATGATAAGGGCTACAAAATATGAAATGGGAGGCAGATGCCCTCTCCAATAAGTACAGCTGGAAAAAATGGCCATCTACCTTCAGAAAAATGAAGCAAGACCCTTACCTCACTCTATGCACCAGAATAAACTCAAAGTGGATAACAAATCTTGAGGTAAAACCCCTTGACTCTTAAGATGATTGATGAGGGATTTGGGACAAATCTGAAAACCTTGCCACAGGAAATAAATACATTGACTATTACAAATAGGGAAGGATAAAAAAACAGAGGAGTAAAAAATGGACAAGTGGGATATACTGAAGATAAATCACCTGTGTACATCAAAAGAATTCACCAAGAGAGTAATAAGAGAGCCCACTGACAGGGAAAACATCTTCAGCAATGATATGTCGGACAAAGGCTTTATTACTAAAATCTACAATACTTTGCAAGCTTACAATAAGGAAAAAAACATAACTACCCACTAAGGAAGTGGGCAAAGGACCTGAACAGAAGTTTCACCAGGGCAGAAATATGAGTGACTAATAAACATATGAGAAAATGTACCAGACATATCTCTGGCCATAAGAGAAATGCAAATTCAAACAGCTATGAGATACCAACTAACACCCTCAAAGATAGCCCAATTAAAAAAAAATCAGAAAATAGCACATGTTGGAGGGCCTGTGGTGAGATAGGAGCTCTCATCCACTGCTGGCAAATCAGTAGTTAAGTACAGTCATTATGGAAATAGATTTGGTGATAATCTAAAGCAAATGGAAATCAAGCTACCGTGTGACCCAGCAATCCCCCTTCTGGGCATATGCCTAGAAGAGACAAGAAACAAATCACAGTCAGACATCTGTGCTCCAGTGTACATTGTGGCATAGTTCACAATTTCAAGGATTTGGAAACAACCCATATTTCCATCAGTGGGCAAATGGATAAAAACCATGGTACATTCATACAAAGGAGTACTATGCATCCCTTAAAAGCAGCAGTGAACTCATGAAGCCATTGCCTCATGGGAAGAACAGGAGGAAATCATGCTAAATGAAGTAAACCATGCATAAAAGGACAAGTACAACATGAGTCCACTGAGGTAAGCGTAAAAAATGGGGCATAGGGAAAAAGCTACTATGTACATACATTCCTTGGGTGAGGTCCATGTACTATGGCAGGATCCAAACCCAATCCAGGAATACATATAGGAGCCAACTAAATCAGAAAGGGAAAGAAAGAGAAAAAACAACAAATAGACATGGGTGAGGGTGGAGAGGGGAGCAGGGTACTAACCCACCCAAGGGGAGGGTATTTTTTATATCCCCACAAGAGAGGCAGAGAGAGACCAGGATTCAACCCAATATACCAAGATGTGAATACAACATACTGGCATGTATCAGGGAACCAATAGGAAATTCTGCGGGGCTGGTCCCAATTCCAACTATGTGGGGACCCCCATCCCCCCCAGAAGAATGCACTTCAGAGGACAGCATTGATGCTACAGCTTGGGGAAAGGGGCATGTCTGATTAAAGTACACAGGAAAAAGGAAGAGGGATGGAGAGGGAGGGGAACACTTCCTGTCTATCAAGTTCGGATCATGATATTACTGCTTAGAGCAGCCAATGCACAGAAAGGATCATAGGGCTGGCCCCACCAGGAGACACAACGTCCCTTGCTGTACCATATCACTATGAGGGTACAGCAATAGAGACACAGTGTGGGAATCGTGCCCAATCTGGCCTCATTACACGGGGGTGAAACACTGAGGGCATACAAGAGCATACAAGTGATGAAATCCCCAGGTGATGCCAATAATAGACTTTGGAGACATAGTGTAACAACACTCTGTCAGACTCAACTGGAAAACACTTATAAAGATCAATTAATAGAACTTTACCTACTTATAGACTTTTCCACTTTTGCCAGTGGCTTCTTTTGTTGTTGGTATTGTTTTGTTGGTTTTGACTTCCTTTGTTATTTTGTTTGGCTTTGCTTGGTTTTTGCACTTATTAATGTCTCTGCATGTCTACCATGATAAGATAGGTAGGATAAACTATTTCAGAGATGAAAAGAATGGGACCAATGATTCTGGGGGGATGCAGGAGAAGGGGAGGTGGGAGAAAGGAGCTAGTGGGAATGAACTCAGGCACAAGGGAACTACAATTTTACTAAAATCAATGGAGAGAAGGATAAAGGATGCCTCATGGGCATGAGGCTTAATCAAGGGCAATGTAGCAGCGAGGAATTACTAAATCTGAATGAAGGCCGAACATGATGGTGGGACAAGAGGAAAGTAAAAGGGAATAGAGGAAAGAACAAGGGGGCAAAGGACATTTATAGAAGTCTAAATATAGGCATTTACATATGTAAATATATTTTTAAATAATGAAAGAGGAATAGATCTATACTTATTTCTTATGTTAAGAATTAAGGTTGCAGATGGACATTGGGCTTCGACTTTTCTCCCTTAACACAAGAACACTTTGTTCTAATAATCTGGCAATCTGTGATGCTCATCTTGCTAACATTATCACCGAAGACAAAATGGGTGCAAAAGCAAATGTGGTGAAGAAAGATGAAGGTGCCTGGCTATCAAAAGATAGTATTTGGGTTCTTTAAGGCTTGAAGATAAATAAGAGGTCTTCTAGCTGAGAAGCAATAAAACCCACATGGAAGAAGCACACCAGCTTCATGTTTGATCATGAGGTGTTAATGGAATTAGGTATCAGGCATCTGAGACCCAGAACAAAATAGTGCCCAATGTAAATTGGGGGGGGGGGGCAAAGAATGGAGCTCCAGTGCCCAACTGTAGACAATTGGACTTCCTCTCACAGAGGGGTCACAAGGTAGGGGTGAGTCAGTCAGGGAGCAGTATAGCGCCAATGAAGCACAGCTTTCCTCTCATTCAGCGGATTTCAACCTGTGGCTCCCAATCCCATTGAGGGTCGAGTGACACTTTCACAGGGGTAGCCTAATGCATCCTGCATGTCAGATATTTACATTAAGATTCATAAGATTCACCCTTTTATTATCTAGCAATTATCTAGCAAAATTATAGTTATAAAGTAGCAATGAAAATAATTTTATGATTGGGGTCACCACAACATGAGGAACTGTATTAAAGGGAAGGTTGAGAAACACTGCTCTAGTTCTTTAGTGCTTTCTTCCCCCACTATCATGACCACGATTGTACCTTACAAATCAGATTAGATCAGAACATGCACACTATTACAGATAAGAGCCCCTAACAAAGGGAGTCCAGGATAGATAAACCCCACAAGGCCAACAATGAGGAGATTCCAGAATGATAAGGGGAGTGTGGGGGAGAAAGGGTAAATTGATCACAAGGATCAATATATACTCCCCCCCCCCAGGTGTACAAACAACAGAAAAGTGGATGAAGGGTGACAGAGGATGATGTAAGATATGAAAACAATTATCTATAACTTATCAAGGGTTCATGAGGGAGGGAGGGTGGGGAAGAGAGGGGGGAAATGAGCTGATATCAAGCGCTCAAATAGAAAATGCTTTGAAAATGTTGATGGCAGCATATGCACAAATACACTTGACCCAATGGATGAATGTATGTATGGATTGTGATGGTAGATATAGCATCCAATAAATAACACCCAATAAAAGTATTTAGTAATTATAAAAAATATATGCTAAAGTATAAGTGCATATTTGTTTATATAAGCTCAAAAGCATCTCCCTCCAAACACTTACGTATCACAAAGAGAAAAGTGGTTACTTTAGAAAAGAGAAATCTTGGAGTCAACCCCTTTAACAGTACAATCAAAGTTAATGTGATCAGTACAGGAAGAAATGGATGCAAAGGGCCTTCTGGGCTTGGTAGGGCTTGATCAAGGGCAATGTAACTGAGAGGAATTACTGAAATCCAAATGAACATGATAGTGGGATAAGAGGAAAGTAAAAGGAAGTAGAGGAAAGAACTATTAGGCAAAAACATTTATAGAGGTTTAAATACAGGCATGTCATATGTAAATATATTTATATATGATGATGGGGAAATCTGTGTGCATATATTTATAGGTTTAGTATTAAGGTAGCAGATGAACACTGGGTTTTTGCTCAAGTACTACCTCAATGAAAAAACACTTTGTTTTCTTAACCTGGCATCAGGTGATGCTCACCTTCCCAACACAATTGTTGAAGACAAAGCAGGTGCATAAGCAAATGTGGTGAAGAGAGATGATGGTGGCCAGCTATCAAAAGATATATCATCCAAGATCATAAAGACTTGAAGATAAATAAGCAGCCATTTATCAGAGAAACAACAAAGTCTACATGGATGAAGTACACAATCCTGTGTGATCATGAGGTGTCGATAGGATAAGGTATCAGGCATCAAAGACCCAGAACAAAAAATAATATCATTGTGAATGAAGGGGCGTGCAGAGGGCAGACTCAAAGTCCATCTGTAGGCAACTGCACATCCCTTTACAGAAGGGTTGTGGGAGGAGACAGGGTGCAGTATAGCACTAATGAAACATACAATTTTCCTCTAGTTCTTCAATGCTTCCCTCTACCCAGTATCATGATCCCAATTCTATCTTACAAATCTGGCTAGACCAGAGGATGTACATAGTTAAAGATAAGGGTTGGAAACCCAGGGAATCCAGGATAGAAAAACCCCTCAGGACCAATAATGAGAGTAGTGATACCAGGAGGGTAAGTGGAAGGTGGGGAAGGAAGGGGGATAGACAACAGAAAAATGGATGAAGGAAGACATCAGACCATGTAAAACATGAAAAATAATACTTTATAAATTATCAAGGATTTGTGAGGGAGGGAGATTGGGGGAGGAAAGGAGGGGGGAAATGAGGAACTGTTACCAAAGGCTCAAGTTGAAAGCAGATGTTTTAAGAACCTTTGATGATAGCAACAAATGTACAAATGTTGACACAATGGATTTATGGATTGTAATGAGATCTACAGCCCACAGTAAAATGATTAAAAAAATACCTCCTGAGAATTAAGTAGGATGCAGAAGATATTCTTCTGAAAAACTTAAAAACCAAAAAACCAAAATCACTCCCAAAACAAACAAACAAACAAACAAACAAACAAACACACCTTAAAAACTGATTCAGATACCATTCTTAAAACTAACTTGAGAGACAGTCTAAAAATAATCTGCTTATACTTAAAAAAAGCAAGATTATGATGATTATCGAGATTAAAACAGACATGGTATGACACGACAAATTATTGCAGAATGTGAAACTGGATTTTCTTTTGCATGAGTGGGATAATTACAGAAAGTTGAGTATTTGTAGATTAGCTAATCATAGTATATCATTGATGAATTCCTGATTTTGATGAATGTCTTATGGTTACATGTTCTGATTCTCTTGTGAATGCTCCTTGGAACAAAAGGTGGTTAGACTTCATCTCATGTACCTTGAGCATGTTTTCAAGAGGGCTCAATCTCTGGAAATGGATATGGTTGATAGAGTCAGTGTAAAAGAGAAGGATTCTCAATCAGATGACTTGACAGTGACTTCAGCAGTGGGCTCAAAATTGTGATGATGCCACAGGACTGGGCAATGTTTCCTTCTGTTGGCTCTAGGGTTGCTATGAGTGGAAACTGACTGGAAGGCACTTCACCACCACCAGCAGCAGCAGCACCACCACCACCACCACCACAGCAACTGTGTCTTAGGAGAGTAGCCCTGGTGGTGTCCTGGTAGTGCTGGAATGCTTAATCATCAGGTTGATTAACCCAGTAGCCTCCCTGGAGGAGAAAGTTCAGACTCTCTGGTCCTGTAAAGTTCTACAGACTCAGAAACCCTTCGGAGCAATTCTCTTCTACCCAAGAGGGTTGCTGTGAATTGGAATGAACTAACTAGACATTAAAAATCTATCTTAGAACACTGTCTTACAGCAAATGACAGTATATTGAAGATTAGAGGGAGCCTATATAGAATAAAATAGTATACATGTCTAGAGAGTTCAGAGAATAAAGTCTTGGTTGGGAAATGATGAGGCAAATATGACAAAATATAAGTGTGTGGAGAACTTAGATGAAGAATATATGAAGATCCTTTGCATTTTTGGGCAATTTCTCTATTAATGTCAATTTGTAGCAAAGACTATCTTAAAAATTCTTCACAGTACAAGTCTCAGGGCCTCTGTCCAAGGACTGTGCAGCAGAATCACAACTTCTCATTATTTTAAGAGTGTTAGTTCATACATAGAGGTAGAAAATGAAGCTATTCCTTATCAAAATGGAGGAATGCAGAAGAGAGTTACAATTAATGGAAGACCTTGAAAATTTAATCTCAAAACCCTAGCAAACACTTCTACTTTATCCAACAGGCTTACTGGGAGTTAGAATCAATTCAGTGGCAGTTTTTAAAATTGTTGCCTTAGAACATTGTCTTATGGCAACTGTCTTAGGATATTGAGGGTTAAAGACATCATATCTATAATTTGGAGAATAATATATATATAATTTATACATAATATGTATATCACATATACAGCAACATTTGCATCTCCATATTATCTTGCCATGAGCATCTTATTCTCTGAATTCTCTCTTCACACACTTATTATTTTAGTATGCTTTAATGTTGCTGGTGAGGCTGTAGAATGGTACAATCATTATTAGCATGGAACTTCCCTCAACAATGCAAACACAAGTACCTTATGATCCAGCAATCTCTCTACTGAGTATATGCCCTAGAGAAATAAATAATACAACACAAACAGACAGATGCACACCTTGTTTACTGTAGCAGTTTCCATAATAGCAAAAACACAGAGACAACCAAACCTCCAGATTGTAGAGGAATGGGTAAATTGGTAAATCCACATAGTGAAATACTATGCATCAATAAAAAAGACAACTTTCTTAAACACTGAAAGAAATGGACAAAACTTGAGATTATGCTTAGTAAACTCAGTCTGTCTTACAAGGATAAATATTTAATAACACCAATATTATAAAGCAAAACAAAGACCAAAAAGTAGGACTTTGATGGCTGTGAGGATAGGATAGAATATGGAACAGGATAGCATACTGAGGAGAAAGATGTGGGATGTGGAAGAAATAACAGGGGATCCCCAAACCCCCCTGAAAAAATCTCGCTTTCATGGTATGCATTTTTTCTTGCTAGGTAACATACATAATTTGCTCTGAGTTAATGTACTCAATGGCATCATTGATTCTCTCTGGTCACAGTAAATTTTTCATAAAAGTAGTTTCACTTGAACTTTTTTTTTTTTTAAATGATGGTTGATTTATTTTGTCCAGAAAAAATATAAATATGTAAAAAAACCCTAATAACAATAAAATAAAAAACTGTAAACTGTTCAAGGTCTGTTTACTGACTTCCAGGAGTGTCCCCTGGTTGAGTCCAATGGGGTGCCACACCCCTGCCCCAAAGTATATCCTTGGCACTCTCTCAGGAACTCCATGCTCTGCTCCCCTTGCTGCTCTGCTGCACGCCCTTATTGTGGTGGGGTATGAACGCTGATTTAAGAGAACAGCATGGGGCTGTGTAATCTTGTTTCCTGCTCAAGAAAAATGCTGCTGAAACTGTTGTGATGTTGAACACACCTTCTAAGAATAGCACTTTGGGAAAAACTTATGTGTACTGGTGGTTTTCTCGTTTTAAAAAATGAGCTGTCAATTGTTGACAAACCTCATTCTGAACATCTGTCAAGTCAACAAAATGTGTGCACTTGTGTTCAACGACCAATGACGGAGGACCATTGAAGAGATGAGGCAATATCTTGCTTCAATATCTTGAAGCAATAGTCCAGATAACTTCACTAATAGTCTAGATAATTAATGCAGTGACTTTAACGGAAGATTTGGGAATAAGAAGTGTAGCTTCAAAATTTGTGTCTTGGTTTTTGAGGAATCAGGAAAAAGTGTCAATGGAAACCTGTTGTGTTTTTAAAGAATACCTCAGAAGCGAGCCAGACATTTTTTCCAAGGTTATTATTGGTGATGGCATATTCTCAACCCTGAAAGGAAACATCAGACAAGCCAGTAGAAGACGCCACCTTCACATCCCCCCCAAAATCTTGTCGAGTGAAGTCAAACATCAAAATGATGCTCATTTGTTTTTTGATGTGAGGGAAGGGAATAGTGCCTTTGAAGTTTGTTCCACCAGGTCATACTGTTAATCAAGCTTTCTATTTAGAGATTCTGAAAATATTGTGTAACAGTGTGTGACAAAGAAATGCCTGACTTGTGACAGATGAACTCACAGATGGATTCATTCTGTGAGCAATATCTCCCTGTGAAGCACTTCTCTTGGCACTAAGATAAAATGGTGTAGTGTTAGATAAATCGTGGTTTTGTCACCACGACAGTGCACCTGCTCATGCAGCCATCTCAGTGTTCCAGATTTGGCAAACTCACCTGACTCCACTCTGTGTGACTTCTTTTTGTTTTTTGGAATGATGAGGAGCATGAAAAGACAATGACGTGAGATGTTGTAGAGGTGAAGAAAAAAAAATGAGGGAGGTGCACTTAGTCATCCATACAGAAGTGTTTGAAACAAGTTTCCAAGAATGGAATCACAGGATTGACAAATATATTGAGTGTAATAGAGAGTACTTTGAAGGTGATAAGGTTGCTTTGCAAAAATCAATCAATTGATCAATAGATTTGAAATGAAAAATGCCGAGAATTTTCTTTTTTGGGCGGTAACCCCCCCTTATAAAACATTTATGGAGGGTTTAACAGATCATTATTATTGATTCTATTTCTTGAACTGGTATATGTAAATAAATACTGTGCACTTGCTTAAAAACAAAAGCAAAATAACAAACAACCTCTTTTGATTGGGCTCCTTATGCCTCAAACCTATGCTAGCCAGAGTGGTTTAAAAAGGGGGAAAAAAGAAGGAAAAGTAAAAATGACTCCCAATAAATGATTTATTAAAATGATTTATTAAAATGATTTATTAAAAAAAAAGGAGGAGGGGGGCTGAGCCCCGGTGGCATCGTGGTTGTGCGCGGGACTGTGGCCCACTGGGATGGAGGTTCGATTCCAGCTCCCGGAGCAAAGACTGGGCCTCCTACTCCCACCATCTAAGGGCAGTGATGCCCCCCCCCCCAAAAAAAAAAAAAGGAGGAGGAAAGAGGAGCTTATATCAAGGGCTCAAGTAGAGGATATTTGGAAATGAAGATGGGAACATGTGTACAAATATGCAATGTTATAAGAGCTGAAAGAGCCCTCAATGAAATCATTGGGAAAAAAAGTAAAATTGTAATGGACTTAGAATTTTAAGTGATATACACTTTCATTTCAAATGGGTGAAAAAAATTTGAAATACCCCAAATTTATTTACCATTGAATGACTATATTTTCAAAAAAATTGTGAGGCACTCATAAAAGTAAGGTGAGGTAGCACTACTGTATAAAAATAAAACTTCAATAAGTGAGAAGTTATCATAAAGAAAGAACTACCCTGAAAATCTGAACGAAACCCACTTTGGTTGTAATGTGAAAGGGGTGGGAAGTGAAACTTTCTATAAGTGAAGACAGAGGTAACTAAGTAGGAGAATATTATTAATTTCATCTAATGTGAGGACTTGTGTGCTAAACCTTGGACTCTTGAGAGGGAAATGCGGTGAATGGTACACCGATAAGCCAGTCTTCTCACTTTGTTCCTCTGACACTCAAGTCTTCTCAAGCTCTATTGTTAGGGCCCGCCTATGGACACACAGATGAATCCATTCCATGAGCAATTATCTCCCTTGAAGCACTTCTCTTGGCACTAAGATAAAATGATGTAATATTAGATAAATCCTCTTCCTCTTTCACATATTTGTATTTTATCAGGAGGATTAGATACTAAACAGAAGTCAAATATTTCACCATGACAATTTCAGCTTCTTAAAAAAAGGAGACAATTTCAGCTTCTGATAAGTGGTGAGACAAACACACAGAGGGGTTTGTTTTTAAAAAAGGAAAGTTTTACTAGTGACCTCACTGAGGAGGGCTTGCTTGGGTGGTTCAAAAGAATCAACAGACAAAACAAAAACATTTATTATGAAAAATCTAAAAACAATAACTATGCTAAGATCTAGAGGTAAGTGTTCAGAAGGGTCTAGAACTAGAAATGACTTGAAATAATAATAACTTTGGAATGTTCTAAAATAGATAGCCAGAATGTGTGGAGCGTTGACAAAGGAAGAAAGTGAGAAGGGAGTGAGAGAAATAACAGTGGATAGGTGATAAAGAGGGACTGTGGTGGTGTAGCACTGGACTCATTGGACTGTTAATTGCAAGCAGTTGAAAACCAGCTGCATTATGGGAGAAAGATGAGACTTTCAATTCCTCTAATGATTTATAGTATTGGAAATCCAAGCTACGTTGTCCTTAGTGTCACTATGAGTTGGAATTGACTTGATGGCAGTGTTTGTTTGTTTGTTTTTAATCCCCTGATGATGTCGTGGGTTATGAAATGGAGCGCTAACCACAAAGGACTTTGTTTCAAAACTACTAGGTTCTCATTAGGAGAAAGACGAGGCTTCTACGCCTATACATTTCTACAGCCTTGGAAACTTACAAGGACAATTTTACTTTGTCTTGTAGGATAACTATGAGTCAGAATTGACTTGATGGCAGTGAATTTTGAGGCGATACGGGGGGATTTGTGATGTAATAATTAAACACTTTGTTGCTAGATTGTACGCTGTCAGTGGTTTGAACACATCAGGGCCTGTGGGTGAGAGGGATGTGGCAGTCTGCTTTGTAAAGATCACAGTCTTGGACGTTCTGTGGAGCTTGGAGTCAACTTCACCTCTGATCCACTTAGCATTAATTTATCCATTGATTTATAAATATGTCCTAGAGGTATGCTATGATTAATGGCAAAAATAAAACAGAAAACATACTCTAGTCTTTTTAAATAAATGAAACTTGATTTGTGGAGCTCTAATCTTTTTCTTTAAATGACAGGACTGACACAAATCTAAGTTGACTAATTAATTCCATTGCCTAGATTCAACAAAGCGATTTCCTGGGACATAAGACTGAGCTTTAAATCCGGGATAGTCCTAAGCCAACTCACACATCTGACACTTTAGGCTGGTTTATGTTTCAAAAAGAGTACTCTAATTTATGGATGTAATTATGTCAAAGACTTACTTAAAAATAGTTTAACCAGGGTAAGGAGCTATTGAGATGTAGTGAAAAAAGATTGACTATCTATTCATGAGTGCTATAATGCAGGGTAGTTGAGTTCATTATACTATTTTTTGGTGAAAAAGTTTGAAAAGCAAACAATAAAAAATTCCTGATTGCTATATGGAGAATGGTTTGCAGTGGATAGAACATAGAATTAGGAATACCACATAATACACAGATGTGAGGCTTGATTATGGGCATATTTGAGCAGCTGATTTCAAAAATGACATTAGTTCTCTCCATCTGTTCTAGTTTCTGAGATGCAGAACATATTTTACCTACCACTACTTACTCTGCTTTCTCATAAGAAAATCAGGATATTGTAAAGGTGTTAAGTTAGCCTGAGACAGAAGAAATGCACACTCACTTTATTTAAAGTAGTTTGTGTTGTACTAAATATTTAGGTCAAGCTATATTTAACATTGTGTCCTCTGATCCGAAGAGATATTTGAACAGCGCAAAGTATATGAACTTGAAATTTCCCCCAAATATCACTTCATCTTTATAAGGAACTGAATAAACGGAATAGGCAGTTCCAATTTGTTATCTTGAAAAGGGGCCAGAAATCAGAGCTGCTGTACAAGAAGTAAGGAGACCTGGCAGTCTGGTGGGTTGTGAATTTGACTGTTAACCACAGGCTATTTGAATTCCCTGATGCTCTGCGGGAGCAAGAGGAGATTTTCTGCTCTGGTAAAGATTTATAGCTTCAGAAACCCCACGGCGAAATCTCACTATGTGCTATATGGTGAATGCGAGTCATAATTGGTAGTGAGTTTGGTACAATAATAGAGATTCGAATGTTCTGAAAACCAGAATTTGTCTGTTAGAGTATAAACTCCTTCTTTAATATTAAAAGGTTCTACCCTTGCTAGAAGTTGGCACAACTGCCTCTGCACAGAAGCTCTTAAATGAAAAGCTAGCATTTTTCTTAGAAAGAAATGGATCACCTCTGATCCATTTAATATTAATTTTCCCATTGATTTCTAAATATTAAAATGTGTCCTGAAATGTTTACTGCATAATTTGAAGAAAATTTCAGACCTTCAAAATGTTTATGAAAATTCCTATGATGTCTTACATTTTTGGCACTCTAAATTGCCCTTACATCATTTGTACATGTACCTTTTCAGTTTTCTTTTTTAAAATTTCTACTCTTCTCAAGCTGTGTTCTAGCTTTGTAGTTCCAACATGTAGTTTCTGTATTTATTAAACCGCCTCCCATCTCCCAAGGGGGAAAAGTACTGACATCTAATGGATTCTAACTTATAGTGACCCTAAAGGACAGAGAAGATGTGCCTTTTTAGGTTTTCAAATCTTTAAATCTTTTAAAATTGAAGAATGGCTGATGGATTCAAACCACTGTCCTTATGAGTGGCAGTTCAGTGTGTAACCAACTAGCCACCATGGGTCCATACACAACTTTCCTGGGAAGACCCATAGGACCTAATTCTTAAAAAAAAATTCTTGGGATCAAAGAACAAAAAATCCTATCATTGTGAATGAGGGGAATCTGGGTTGGAGACCCAAAGCCTATCTGTAGGCAACTGAACATCCCCTTAAGGAAGGGTCCCGGTGAAGAGATGAGCCAGTCAGGGTGCAGTATAGAAATGATGAAACGTACAACTTCCCCCTAGTTCTTTAATGCTTCCTCCCCACCAACTATCATGATCCCAATTCTTAAAAATTTGGCTGGTCCAGAAGATGTACACCGATACAGATAAGAGCTGGAAACACAGAAAATTCAGGATAAATAAACTCCTCAGGATCAGTAATGAGAGTAGTGATACCAGGAGGGTAAGAGGAAGGCATGAATGGGAATGAAAGGGAGAATGAATCACAATGATCTACATATAACCCTCTCTCTGGTGGTCAGACAACAGAAAAGTGGGTGAAGGGAGACATTGGACAGTGTAAGACATGACAAAATAATGCTAATTTATAAATTATCAAAGGTTTGTGATGAAGAGAGGGTGGGGGAGCAAGGGATGGGGAAAATGAGCAAATACCAAGTGCTCAAGTAGAAAGAAATGTTTTGAGAACATTTGATGATGGCAATAAATGTACAAATGTGCTTGACACAATAGATTTTGTATGGATTGTGACAAGAGTTGTATGAGCCCCCAATAAAATGATTTTTAAAAAGTTTTCTTCCCTTCTTTTGTCTTATTCTATAATTGGTGTGTCTAAATTCTCATATTTAAAACTAGGATGAGAAATTGATAAATTAGTATAACTAATAGCTGAAAATACAGTGGAAGGTAATATTTAAGTAACTAGAGCTGATGTGCTCTATATAATGCAATTTTCTGACTTAGGAACCACAAATGACCCCAAGAACAGGCTTTAAACACTAAGTCATAAGAAAAAGAAACTAATGTTTTATCGTATAATAACTTTTTAGTAAAAGAGTTAAGAGACAAGTGAGGTAGTGAGTAGCAGGGGTGTTTGCAATATATTATACATATACATATTTTGGATGTAGCATTGTGAGCAAATATGGATTTAAACCTTTGAACATTTTGATATGCACATAGGAGATTACAAAAGATAGCCACTGAGGGGAGAAAATAATGCAGTAAAGTGTGGGGTCAATGAAAACCAAGACAATAATAAAGTAAGCCAAAAAGAGTTATGGGTACAATCTAAGGAAATTGTACTATATGAAGTACAAATGGAGAAACTGATTGCAATAGAGACCAGATCTTTGGGTTTAGGAATAAAAAATCTAGACCTAGAAAGAGTCGAGAGAGAGAGAGAGAGAGAGAGAGAGAGAGAGAATGAGAATTGAGAGAGAAGTAAGATGCACAAAAAAATGTGCAGGTAGGATGAAGTCTTATGAAAAGCCTTATGTGATCTGAGAGGGGGAGGTAGATTGTTAAGAAGTTAGCTATCACAGTTTCTGATGTCAAAGGAGTTTTTAAAAGATGAAATACTTGGAGATGTCATTAAGTTGATAGAGTGACATTGTATTAATTTGTATTAATAATTATTTTAGATGAATTAATTCCAGACTAATCATAAGGAGTTGGAGATTAATGATGTCTCAAATGTTTAAATTTTCCAAGATGCTCTGCTGCTGTATTCCACACCCCAGACCCCCAACCTTTATTGCTCCCCTGAGTATATCCCTTCATGTCCCAGAGACTCAAAAATATCAAAGAAAATGTCTTGTGGTGGTTGGTGCTCTTCAGTCCAAAATTCAAGGGTCAGGCAGAAATAAGCCAAATGCAGGGTCCAGAGCCAGAAGCAAAAATTTCCCCAAAGATCCAGGTCAGTCAGAAGATTGAGGTCTGACTTTCCAGGTGAGGCAATCTGTGTTAGAACTGTATTATTACATGTCAAAGAAAAGAAAGGATTGTGTCTGAAGTCACATCCCCTACCAAGAGTAAAAGATTTCAGGGAAACAAAAGGTGTGACTTGGTTCACGCCACTGCGAAGGTGGTATCTTAAATAGGCCATCAAAAAAACAAAAGGTGTGGCTTTATTCACACCCTCTGCTGAGGCACTTGTGTGAATACAACAAGGGAATATGTGTGGTTTAAAATCAGGAAATGTGTACCTCAGGGTTGTATCCTCTCATCCTCTCATTAATTATTTAATCTCTATACTGAACAAATCATCAGAGAAGGTACATTATAAGAAGCAGAATGTGGCATCAGGATGGGAGGAAACCTTATTAACAACTGATGACACAGATGACACAACCTTGCTTGCTGATAGTGAGTGAAGCACTTGCTGATGAAGATCAAGGACTGCAGTTGTTGGAATCACAACTCAATGTTAAGAAGACCAAATTCCTCACAACTGGACCAATAGGTAACATCATGATAAGAGATTTAAATTGCAAGGATATAATTTTAAAATTTTTGGATCCATTAGCAAGACTCATGGAAGCAGTAGTCAAGAGATCAAAAGATGCATCAGGGAACTATGCTGCACAAGACCTCTTTAAGAGTATTGAAAAGCAAAGATGTTACTTTGGGGACTAAAGTGTTGCATCCATTTTCAAAAGGGGCATGTCAAGGTCTATCCTGAAGTACAATGCTGTCTGCGATAGCATTACATTTATCTGTCTTGAAGGAAACTCAATCAATATAACTACCATTCAAATTTATGAACCAACCACCCAAGCTGATGATGAAGAAGTTGAAGAATTCTACAACTATCTTCAATCTGAAATTGATCCAACATGCAACCAAGATGCCCAATGACTTGCTTATAGCAAGTACCTACTTCCAATCTAGATCCATCTGATTGTAAGCAGTGATACTGCTTGTTCCATGTCCTCTGCAAAATCTAGCCTGAACCTCTGGCAGTTCTCACTCTCAATGTATTGTTGCAGCCATTATTGGATGATCTTCAGCAAAATGTTGTTTGCATATGATAATAATGACATTGTTCCATAATTTTCACATTCTTTTGGCTCATCTTTCTTTGGAATGGATATAAATATGGATCTCTTCCTGTTACTTGGCCAGCCAGCTGTCATCCAAATTTCCTGGTGTAGATGAGTGAGTGCTTCCAGTGCTGCATTAGTATGTTGAAACATATCATTTGGTATTCTATCAATTTCTGAAGTTTTGTTTTTTGGTCATTGATTCCAATGCTGGTTGAGCCTTTTCCCTCAATATCATGGGTTCTTGCACATATGTTACCACCTGAAATAGCAGAATGTAAATTTGTTATTTTTGGTATAGTGACTCTGTATATTGTTTCCATCTTTTTTTAAAAAAAAAATAAACATTTCTCCCATATTCACTTATCTATTTTTGAAATTTATTGGTCACTGGAAGATAGTACATATGTTATTCCATAGTTCAATCACATCAAGCAATATTGTACAATTGCTACCACAATCAGTTTCCAAACATTCGTTTCTTTCCTGGACTCCTTGACATAACCTCATCTCCCTTTCAACACCATTCTGCCTCCACCACCACCTGCATAATTCAATATTTTGCCCATTGAGTTTTTTTATTTTTATTAATCATTTCATTGAGGGGCTTTTGCAAATCTTATAACAATCCATCATTCAATTATATTAAACCCACCTGTACATATGTTGCCATCAACCATTCCCAAAATGTTATCTTTCTATCAGTCCCTCATGGAGTCTTTTCATATAGTAACTCAAATGCTTGAATTTTCCTTTTCGTTCTTTCAGCTTAAGATATGCTGAGTGTGTTCTTACTGCTTTTCTAACTGTAGGTCTTTACAAATTTCATTATATGATTTAACCTTGTCTTCTTAAGCTACCTTTGAATTGCTTTACTCAGCTCTTTGACTTCATCATTTCTTCCATGTGCCATAGCTGCTCTACAATTAAAAGCAAGTTTTAGAGTTTCTTCTGACACCTACTTTGATATATTCTTGTTGGCTTTTAATGACCTCTTGCTTTCTTCATGTATGATATTCTTGATCCTACAGCTCTTATGTTATTAGTGTTCAATGTATCAAATTTGTGCTTTATATATTTTTGAAATCCTCGTGGGATATACCCCAGATCTTATTTCAGCTTCCATCATCTTGTTCTACTTTTCTTCAGCTTCAACTTAAGTTTACATACGAGTGATTGGTGGCCTGATCTTTAGTTGTCCCCTGGCCTGGTTTTAGCTGCTAATATTAAACTTCTCCATTGTCTCCTCCTACTGATATAGTCAATTTTATTTCTGTTTATCCTATATGGAGAAATGCATGCATACACAGTCGCCTTTTGTGCTATTGAAAAAAGGTGTTTACTGTGAGCAAGTCGTTGCTCTTGCAAAATTCTATCATGTGATCTCCAGCTTCATTTCTGTCACCAAGGTCATATTTTCCAACTACTTTTCCTTACTCATTGTTTTCAACTTTTACATTTCAATTGCCAAAAATTATCAATGCATTTTGATGACATGGTTTGATTAATTTCAGACTGAAGACATTCTTCAATTTCTCCATCACTAGCTTCTCTGACTGATGCATAAATTTGAATAGTCATTGTAATGAATGGATTTCCTTGAACAGAAATAGATATTATCCCATCACAGATAGCATTGTACTTCAAGATGGATCTTGAAAAGTCCTTTTTAACAAGAAGGGAATGCCAGTTCTCTTGATTCTTATGCCTGGCATATTAAACCACAGGATTTACTTATTTGAAATGTCCATTTTCAATTCATTTCAGCTCAATAATGCCTAGAATATCAAACTTACTGTGCTCCATTTTTGGCAGTTTCTAATTTTATTAGACTCATACTATATTCCAAGTTCAAGTTGTTGATTGATGTTTGCAGCTGTTCATCTCATTTTGAGTTCTGAACCATCAGCAGATGAAGGTCCCATAAGCTGGACTCCTACAGGTTTTAGTCCATCCACATCACTGTGGTCACTTCTGTTTTGAGAAGGCAGCCCTTCCACAGTGATATTTTGAGTGCTTCTTAACCTGAGGGGCTCATCTTTGGTTACTATCTCTGACAACATTCTACTTCTTGTCATGAGGTTTTCAGTATCTGACAATGTTTTGACTGTCCCCAGGTTTTGTTGGCACTCTCTCAGTCCTTGGTTTTACGTGAGAAAGAATTCAGGCCGAAGCCTGATTTGTGCTCCAAGGGACTTTAGGGATAGAATTGGCACAAATGCATGGACCCATGCCTGGCTGCGTGGACTGTGTAAGCAACCTCTGGGAAAGTGTGCCAGAGCCAACTTCTGGCTTTTCAGGACCCCCATTTGGAGGTATCCTGGAGAATACTGGTTGTCGCCATTGACTGAATCAAATTCACCTGGCCTAGATGGTCCAATCCAGGTGTACTGCCCACCTAGGTGTATAACCCCTTCCTGTCCTAGAGCTCAAACCTCCAGGGGCTTATTCCTCAGAAGTCGACTGTCTAGCCTCCTTCATAATCAGTTCTTAGTCTTGAAGCTCTGCTGAACCTGTTCACTTTGGACATTGCCGCTGGCATTTGAAGTACCAGTGACAAAGCTTACAGCATCACAGCAACATACATGCCACTCCAGTAGGACAGACTGGCTTTGGTGTTAGGTGCCCTTAAGTCAGTTCAGATGCACATCATCCCCATGTATGACAGCACGAAACACTGCCTGCTCCTGCTTCTTCCTCACAATGGGCATGCTTGAAGCCATGAATGTAGCTGCTGTCAATCCAGCTCCTTGGAGAGCTTCCTCTTTTATGTTGTCCTTCTACTTTACCAAACATGATGACTTTTTCCAGAAATCGGTCTCTCTTGATAACTTTACCAAAGTGTGTTAGATTAAGTCTCACAGTTCTTACTCCAAAGGAGCATTTACTTCTTTCAAGACTTGTTTGTCTGGCTGTCCAATAATTTTCTATAGCACTATAATTCAAATGCATATTTTCATTTTCCTTATTCAATGTCCAACTTCATAAATATAGTAGGTGATTGAAATACTGTTACAGGGAAAATTTAAAAGTCTTTTTATCCCTAAGTTCTTGTCCAGGTAGCAAGAAAGAGTCAGATAAAAGGTGTGAACAGAAGGGTGAGTTTATTAAAAGGGATACTTTAGAAAAGAAATCCACGGGGCCCTTAACGAGGCTTAAAGGGCCCTGTAGAACGTTAAGCCACACTTTACATTCCGCTAATGATGAACCTCCCACCAGATGCTGGCCTGCTGGTGGATCTTCTGCTATTGGCTGGTCGTCTATAGCATATCACCTCTTCTCAGGTCTGCTCACTGCTCATTGCAGCACTCCAGAATGTGTGCTGTGCTCTTGTTTCAGATTAAAATCCAAGGGTTCATTTAATCATTTAATCAATTAAGGGTTCATGTGAATGACCTTGTCTTTTTTTTCACCCAGTCTTCACTATCTCTGGTCTCTACCATTGATAAAGAAATGTGTCTTACCTACCCTCCACCAACTGTTTTGATGGAGAGCTATATAAGGGAGTATATCTCCACCTCACTTTCGTGTGGGTGAGGTATGTACAGAGGAAACGGGTCTCCACCACCTTGCTTACAATTTCTGCCAGATTCGTGCCAACACTACCTCGTCTCCCTTTGTCAGCCTCTATGGACCTAACAATATCATGGCTTGTGCCCGGCACATCTTAGTTCTCCAAGTGACACCTTTGCCCTTCAACACTTTAAAGAAGTTTTGGGATGCCGACATGCATGATGCACCACCTCATTTGATTTCTTGATTGTTTCATCTTTGAGCATTGATTCTGGATACAAGCAAGAACAAGCCCCATTTAGCATGACATTAGCTATTGATTCAGTTGTGAGCATGTTAGTTTTCTTTACAATGAAGTAGGAGTGCTGGTGGGGTAGTGAGTTATGTGCTGGACTGGTCAATGCCCTCTACTCCTCAGGAGAATGAGGAGGCTCTCCACTCCTGTAAGGGTTGACCATCTTGGAACCCTACCGGGGCAGTTCTGCTCTGTCCCATAGACTTGATCTAAGTTAGAATTGACTTGAGATGTGTATACTTTTTACACTGTGTTACAGTCCATGCTAAAGCCAATAGTCTTTGATATTCATCAACACGTGCTTCAAATCATCTCGATCAGCAAGCAAGATTGTGTCATTTGCAAATTGCAAGTTGTTAACAAGCCTTCCTCTTCATGTAGTCCAGCTTCTCAGATTGTTTGCATTCCTGGGATCTTGTTAAAAATGTAAAATCTGGCCAATATGCCAGACCCCTGTATCACTGATGGGACCTAGCAATATTTGTTGTAATAAGCTCCCTTTAGGTGACTTTGAGGCAATTAAAATTTTGTTTAAAAAAGGACTGTTCAAAACTTGTATAGTATGATGCTATTAAAAAATATGAGATTATGGCCATCTAGCCCAGAAACAACAAAGTCCACATGGAAAAAGAACATCACCCTGTGTGACCACAAGGTGTCGAAGGGATCTGGTATCAGGCATCAAAGAAATAAAAATTGTATCATTAAAAATGAGGGGGAAGTACAAATTGGTGACCCAAAGCCCATCAATAGGTAAAGCGACATCCCCTTACAGAGGGAGGAGGTGAGCCAGTCAAGGTACAATGTGGTAACAATGGAATATGCAACTTTCCTCTAATTTTCAAAAGCTTCCACCCATGCATTATCATGATCCCAGTTCTACCTGACAAATCCTGCTAGACCACGGGATGTACACCGGAGCTGGAAACATGGGATATATAGTAAAGATGATCCCTTCAGGACAAGTGGTGGGAGTGGTGATACTGCAAGGGTAAAGGATGGTAGAATAGAAAGGGGGAACCAATTTCAGGGATCTACATATAACGTCCTTTCTGGAGTATGGACAACAGGGAAATGAGTGAAGGGACACATCGGATAGTGTATGATATGTAATAACAATTTGTAAATTGTTAAGGGTTCATGGAGGAGGGCAGTGGGGAGGAAGGGGAAATATGGGGAGCTGGTACTGGGGGCCTAAGTGGAGGGAGGAAGTTTTGAGAGTGATGATGGCAATAAGGATGCAAACATGGTCTGCATACAATTGACGTATATATTGATAATGGTCGGAGTTGTATGAGCCCCCAATAAAATGAGTTTTTTAAAAAAAAGGGGGAAAGAGGAGCTTCTATCAACAGCTCAAATAGAAAATATTTGGAAATGAAGAGGCCAAAATGTGTACAAATAGGCTCGATACAAATGACGTATGGAATGTTATAAGAGCTCCCAATAAAATCATTAAAAAAAGAGAGAAGCTTATACCAAGAGTTCAACTGGAAATTAAGTGTTTAGGAAAGAATGGTGGCAACACATGTACAAATATGCTTGATACAATTGATATATGAATTTTTATAAGAGCTGTACGAGTCCCCAATTAAATAATCCTTTTTTTAAAAAACCCATGAAATTATACTGTTGAGGCCTCCATGTACTCCCTCTCCCCACACACTTCATATGCCATTTTCTTTGCTAGCTGCAGTATTTTGGGTCAAACTTTGAAGTACTATAAAAGATTAAGCAATGTCACAGTTTTAAGTAATGGGACTTATAACTTTTTTATAAGTCATCTTATTGAGGGCTCTTAGAGCTCTTAAAACAATTCATACATCAATTGTATGAAGCACATTTGTATGTATGTTGCAATCATCATTTTCAGAACATTTTCTTTCTACTTGAATCAAATCAGCAACTCCTTTCTCCTCCCTCTCTCACCCTCCCACCATCGATAATTGATAAATTATAAATTACTATTTCTCATATCTTACACCTTCCTCTGTCTGCCTTCACCATGTTTCCGTTGTTCGTCCCCCTGGTGGGGGTGAGGTGAGGGTGTTTTTACATGGATCATTGTGAACAGGTCCCCCGTAGGGACATGTAACTTTATCACTAAGTGTTTTCAACTGCAAAATTTAACTGATGGAATTTCTATTATATTTTAGCTTAACATAACCAATAGTCATCTTTTATCCTACCATGGTTTTTGCTTGTCCATTTTGTTAATGGCAAAGGAATATCCCTCAAGCAAGGCTCTCTCAACGGTCAGTCAAGTTTCTCACAATTCTGGTGCTAGAGAAATTGATATCAGAACAGTCATAACTTTTTCTCTATTTGGAAGACCATTACCACCAAGACCTGGGGCCACTCTTCTTTAAATACTTGATTCTTTCTTTTTTTTTTTTTTGTGGGCATCACTGCCGTCTGGTGGGAGTGGGAGGTCCAGCCTTGCTCCTGGAAAGCTGCTGCTGCATTTGAACCGCCACGCCAGTGGGCTGCAGTCCTGCACTCAACCACTATGCCACCTGGGCTCAGGCTGAATACTTGATTATTTCTTTACTGATTAATATCCAGCTCAGATTCCAAAGAACCTTTAATGGCTGTAAACTTTTTGAGAAGATCCTAGAAATTTGCATGTAGTTTTAATTTAAAAAAATTGCTAAGTCGAAGGGATCAGGTATCAGGCGTCAAAGAAGTAAAAATTACATCATTTTAAGTGAGGGGGAGTACAGATTGCAGACCCAAAGTCCATCAAGAGGTAAAACGACAGCCCATTTCAGGGGGTTGTTTGGGAGGAGACAAGCCAGTCAAGGTACAGTGTAGCAACAATGAAATACGCAACTTTCAACTTGTTCTTAAATGCTTCCTCTCACCCACTATCATGATCCCAATTCTACCTGACAAATCCAGCTAGACCAGGGAATGTACACTGGAGCCAGAAACAGGGGTCATTCAGGACAGATGATCCTTTCAGGACCAGGGGTGATACCAGAAGGGTGGAGGGAAGGTGGAGTAGAAAGGGAGAACCTATTGTAGGGATCTACATATGGCATTGTCTCTGGGGTACAGACAATGGGGAAGTGGGTGAAGAGACACATCAGACAGTGTATGATGACAAAATAATAACAATTTGTAAATTGTTAAGGGTTCATCGGGGAGGGGAATGAGGAGGAGGAGAAATATGGGGAGTTGTTCCCGGGGGTCTAGGTAAAGGAGAATGTTTCGAGAATGATGATGGCAAAAAATGTGCAAATGTGGTCTGCATACAATTGACGTATGTATTGATCGTGATAGGAGTTGTATGAGCCCCCAATAAAATGATTAGGAAAAAAATTTGCCAAAAATACCTCATTACCTTGCAAAATAATTTCATAGATAGTTTATCTGACCAGACCTTTTTTTTTTTTTTTTTTTGAGTGGGCAAGGATGTGAAATTTATCTCTGACAACTGGCCTGGTTTTTGTTCCGTCTTCTTTATATTCCTCCCTTTCACTTACTAGGACATGAATTTTCATTTTTCAGATTCCTTACTGCTGAGATGTTCTCACAATGTCCTCCCAGATCAGGGAAAGGATGGCCAGTTTCCTTCTTCCTTTTCATATTCGACTCTTAAGTTTTAGGGTTCCTAGTCCCTCAAAGTTCTGATCCTTTTTAAAAAGTACCGATCTTATGGAAAAAGATAAACAGAGAAAGAAGCTCACCAGCCTGTGCCATCATCAGGTATTGATGAAATCAGGTAACAGGCACCAGAACCAACCAACCAACCACCCCACCATATTGTTGAGAACGAGGCAGCTTGGAACAGAAATCCAAAGTCTATCTGTAGACAATTGGACATGCCTCACAGAAGTGTCACATGGAAGGGATGAGTCAACCAGGGCACAGGGCACCAACGAAATACACAATATTCCTCTGGCTTCTTGAAGCTTCTTTACCCCCCACTATCTTGATCCCAGTTCCGCATTGAACTTCGGGCTAGACCAGAGTATGTACACTGGTACAGTTAAGAACTCAGGACACATGAAATCCAGGTCAGATGAACTCCTTAGGAACAGAAATGGGAATAGGGATACCAGAAGAGTAGAGGGAAGGTGGGGGGGGTGGGTGGGGAAAGAGAGGAAAGGGGAACTGATCACATAATCACCCCCATCCTCTCTCCTCCCCCCTCACCCTCCACTCTGGGAGACAAAATAGAAACCACTAGGGAAGGGAAACAGCAGTCTGCATGATATGAAAAAAATTGTAATTTATCAAGGGGTCATGAGGATGGGAGGAGGGGGGAGGGAAAAAAGAGGATCTGATTTCAAGGGCTCAAATAGAAAGTAAATGCTTAAAAATAATGATGGCAACATATGTACCAATATGCTTGATACTACTGATTGTTGTAAGACCTATAAGAGCACCCAATAAAATGATCTTAAAAAAAAAAAAAAAGGTAAGGAGAGTGGTGGCCCTGTGAGTTACTTGTTAGGCTGCTAAATGAAGGGTCCTTGTTTCCAATCCAGGCATTGCTCACTGGCCAAAAGCTAAAGTAGGCTGTTTCTGGAAATGAGGCCAGTCGCAGAAACCCCATGGAGCAGTTCGATGCTGTCTTCTAGGGTCACTGTGAGTCAGAATTGACCTACTAGCACTGAGTGTGGTGTTTTGAGTTAGTCTGGACTCAGTACCATATTTTTGGATGATAAGACACAGCTGACCATAAGACACACCCAGGTCTTAGAGCAGGAAGACAGGAAAAAAAATATTCTGAACCAAATAGCACCAGTATACTAAATCGCTCTGGGGTACCACACCTCCAGCCCATAAGACACACACTAATTTCCACTTGTTTTTTTGGGGGGGAAAAAGTGTGTCTTATGGTCAGAAAACTACAATATGTTAAGCTTGCAGTTTTTAAACTTAGAAAATTTTTCACTTCAACAAAGCAATATATTCATGACCTGATATTGTCATTTGATATTGTCACATAATGCTGACGAACAATGGCTTCATCTTTAAAACCTAAGTTTTGATAAGTGAGGAGTAGATGTAATTAATTGCCTTTTTTGAAAAGGTATTCATTTTTTGTAGAATAGAACATTTCTTTAGACTATTTATTATCCTTAGGTAAAACATAGTTAGCATTTATGGTATAGTGGAAAAACAATAATTCACAGATTATCTTTAAGACTACATTAAAAATGTGGATAAAATATAAATAAGGAATGATTCCCCACCCTCATCCTCCCATCCATGGGGTTCCTGGGTTCCGATGTTTTCAAATCCCATTGTTTTTAATCCTTTTTTAAAAGATTTACTATACTTATCTAAGTTAATGGGATGTCCTTAATCCATTATGACTGCCTTTCAAACAACAGCAAAGCAGAATAACAAAGTTACTCCTTCAAAAAAGAAATCTACTTACTGATTTTTACCTAACGACAGTGTCCTGGAAGACTCAGTTTTCTGCCTTCTGATTCTTTGTTATGTATAGGGCACAGTCCTCGTGGGTGTGTTACATTGCCCTACGTGTTACATTTATTCTTAAAAATTTCATAACTTTTTCAGTATTTATTTGTATTAACATCAGTTTACCTCATTCACATAATCCTTGAAGAGATGGAAATGGCACATAGATATAATTGGCAAATGTCACTCATTTTAGATATTGTGCTAGTCTGGGTAGACTAGAGAAACAAACTCATAGACATTCATATGAGTGTAAGACGTAGGTTTATATATGAGAGAAATTGAATATTGAGAAAATGTCCCAGCCCAGTCCAGACCAAATCCTTAAGTCTAATATTATCCCATATGTCCACCAATCTATATAGTCCATGATGCTGAATGCAGGAGGATCACAGGCCAGTGGGTTGGAAGTCTTTTGGTTCAGTGGCATTGTAAGTATCTCAGTGCTGGCAGGAGTCTCCACGTGACTTCTCCAGCTCCAGAGTCTGGGTCAATCAGGGTAGATCCATGTGGCTTCTCCAGCTCCCATGGTTCAATGCCATGTGTCTTGTCAGAAGAGTGTCTCTCAGGGAATGAGGGCAGAGAGAGAGAGAGACAGACAGAGAGAGAGAGAGAGAGAGAGAGAGAGAGAGAGCGAGAGACAGAGACAGAGAGAGAGACAGAGAGACAGAGAGAGAACTTTCTCCTGCCTCCAATCAGGAAAATACAGGAGTTCTCATAATTCTTAGGAGAAGACCATGATCACATAGAGGCCCCATTGCTATGACCCAATTGACAGGCCAAGCTCCATCCCTTCACGCTCAGTCCTTTCAAATTGACACCAGATTATGTAACTACCACAGTTATGAAATAATGAAAGAAGAAAATGCATCTGTTTGCTGTTTTAAAAGTTAATATTATTAAATCTTCTAGTACTTACTCACCTATGGGAACCATGCCTCAATCTTACTTTCCATGGTCGTTTGGCACACTAGTGTGTATAAATGCTTTATAAATATTGGTTGAACTGACTTAAACATCACATATTTAGGCATCTATATACATGTATGGAGGCTAAGTCCCTGCTCTTGAGGTTTTCTTTTCAATTCAGAGGCGAAATCTCTCAGGTGCAAATGCCTTTAGAGAGCGCTAAGCTATTTCCTTTCCAAATTAGAGAAAACCTAGTGGTGAGGTGCTTATCTGTTGGGCTGCTAACAGCAAGGCCAGCATTTTGAAACCCCCAGCTGTACCAAAGGAGAAAGATGGGGCTAATTTCTCGCATGTAGACTCACCGTCTCAGAGACTCACAGCACAGGTCCACCTTGCCCTATAGAGAGAGCTACTATGAATTGGAACTGACTTGATGTCAGTGAAGGTTTTTGTTGTTGTTATTGATTCTAATTTTTTCGTGGCAAAAGAGATTCCATGATACCAGATGTAATGGTAGAGTTATTATTTTCTGTTTGCTTCTAGTTACATTGTTTTTAAATCCCACTTAAAGTGAAACCTTTATATTGCCATTCTTACTAATGCGCATTCAATTGTAGTGATTGGTGATGTCTACATTTAAGAAATATTTATTCAAGAACTAACAGCAATTAAAAAACTTAAATATATAAATTTACTTTAAAATTTTATAGGAAAATTCTATTATCTTTCAATGCAATTTTTTGAGCTTGAAAAAAAAAACTTTTTGAGTTTTTTGAAATGTCCCTGCTTATCCACACATTTCTCAATTCAGCAGTCTGTTAATGTGACTACTTTTTCAGTTTTTCAAGGTCATTTAGAATTCTAATTCCATCCCCCAAACTAAGAACCACAAATTCCAATGAGCTATCATCTGTAAGCTTAATGGCCTCTGAACTCAAGCCTATCAGCCACACAGCTGATGAAAATTCTAACTAAGCTCAGATGGAAGAAGAAATGACATAGGATAGCTTGGGAGTCATTATTCCATTCATAAGCTCAGTATGACTCTCCAATTAAACTTTTATAATAGGTTGGCAAATAACTGCAGAAGTTTTAACTTTTTTGTGAAATTAATATGTATATTATGAAATTAAGTTGTTGACGTCAACATGTGCAAAAAAACTTCAGAAAGTGTGTGGAAATGGAAAGAAAAGATAATGGAATTTTTGAAGCCTATTTATATCCATTTTGTTGCTTTATTTTAAGCTAGCAAGCCTTTCAAGACAGCAAATGCATGTTTGCAGTGGGTAAGCGCTGGTGGCAGAGTGGTTATGTATTGGGCGGCTCACTGCAGGCTCAGCAGTTTGAAACCGCCGGACACTCTGCAGGAGATAACGGAGATCTTCCCTCTCATGGAGAGTACAGTGTCAGACACTCCCAGTGGACAGTTCTACCTGGTGCTAAAGGGTCAGTCCAAGGGGCAGCAACTTGATGGCAGTGAGTTTGGTTTGGGTGTGGAGGACAGTGGTTAAGTGCTTGGCTGGTCACTGAGAGGCCAGCAGTTTGAGCTCACCAGCTGCTCGATGGGAAAAAGATGTGGTAGTGTGCTTCCATAAAGACTGCAGCCTTAGGAATCCTATCTGGCATTTATTCTCTGTTCTGTAGTGCAGTGCTTCTCCACTTTCCTAATGTTGTGATCCTTTAATACACTTCCTCCATGTTGTGGTGACCCTCAACCATAAAATTATTTTTGTTGCTACTTCATAACTGTAATTTTGCTACTATTATGAATCATAATGTAAAAACCCAATATACAGGATGTAGTAGGTGATCCCTGTGAAAGGATCATTTGACCCCCAAAGTAGCTGCAACCCCAGGTTGAGAACCGCTGCTACAGGGTCACCATGAGGCAGATTGACTTGCTGGAGTGGTTTTAGTTTTGGTTTATTAGGTGACACTTTTACCTTCTTTCTTTTTTTTAGGTGACTACTTTTTTCAAGATGGGACTCATCTGGTATATTTCTACCACCTTCATTTTCATATTTAAGAAATTAACCAGTACATCAACTAATAAAGGCATATCATTTAATCAACAGAATAATAACAAATAAATCTCTGTGTATACTACTAGTATAATTTTTTAAAAAACCAACAGTATATTTGATAGTTGGTTTCAAAGGAGGACTTAAGCTTATAGATCACGGTCATTGGTTTAGCATGGTCATAGGTTTTAGAAAAAAACTAACAATGATGTTTTAATCTTTTCAATAAAGATAGATTTTTGTCCTTTTTTAGTCAGTCTTGTGAACTTGTTAATTAATTGTTCACTTTTTTTCTGTATCACATTTACCTTTCCTTTGAGTGGCATTGCAGTGGCTGAGAACACTTTTGTGAGTCATCTAAAGGAATATTTTTGTATGTTTTAATGGCATATGTTGATGCCAGCTGCAGTAGTTCTCATATATAGTAGCCACATCCCCATAGGCATTGCTTTTAGATTTACTCCTTCCACTCACTGGGCCGTGCTGCTTTGGATGCAAGGTTACACGAAGACCCAAGCAGGGGCTTTAGCTTTTGGAGCTAATTATACGAGAGGTCTACCCCACCAATACTGATTTTTTCCCAAAGCTATGTGTTTAAATTATTTTACGAAACAAACTTATCCCCTTCAACATGCTCTCCATTACACTTAGTACATTTGTCAAGTCTATGATTACATTCTTGAAATCATTCTTCATATCATCTGTTTGGATGGCTGACAGCACCTTCCTTATTTTTCCTTCACCTCTTCTTCATAGTCAAATCTCCATCCTTTCATGTCCCTCGTCATTCACAGAAACAAAAAGAAGTTGCATGGGATGGGTTCAGGTGAGTAAGGTGCATGGGGCAAGAGGGACTTGCTGTATTGCCCCGAACTGGTGCACTGAGATGGCTTTGGGAGCAGATATGTTGTCATGGTAGCAAAAACAGTCTTTCATGTGCCACAAATCAGTTTTTTCTCTGTCACACACTGTTATGCAATCTCTCCAGAACCTCTAGATCAGCTGTTCTCAACCTGTGGGTCACGACTCTATTGGGAGTCTAATGACTCTTTCACAGGAGTCACCTGACTCATAGCACTAGCAAAATTACAGTTATGAAGTAGCAGCAAATATAATTTTATGGTTTGGGGGGCACCACAACGTGAGAAACTGTATTGAAAGGTTGCAGCATTAGGAAGGTTGAGAACCTCTGCTCTAGATAGAAAGCTTGATTAGCAGTTGCCCGGATGGAATGAACTCCAAATGCAGTACGAATGGATATTTTCACCCATTCAGGAAGTTGATGGTCATTCAAAATGAGGTTTGCAATCAACCAACATTTTACCTTTTTTAAAATGAGAAAACTACTTGTACACTTGACTTTTTTTCATAGTGCTGTCTTTGTAAGCTGTGTTCAACATAGTAGCAGTTTTCTCTGGTGTTTTTCCTGAGCAGGAAACAAACTCTTACAGTCATATGCTGTTCTCTTAAATTGACCATCACTTAAAATGAAGTTCAATCAAAACTGCCTTTACATAAATATTCACTGTAACCAGAAACAACCTTCCCAGTTGATTCTACTGGGTGCACTAATTCAGTGAGTTGTTGACTAGTGGGGAAAATGGGTACTAAGGAAACTCTGTTTCAACAGCAACAATTTAAAAAAAACAAGCAGAAAAAAAGAAAAAAAGAAGCTCAACCCTCGCCCAGCACAATGTCATGTGTTTTTTTTTTTTTTTTTTGGTACCCATCATATGTGAGTGATGAGATGACTCAGGATTGACGGGTTTAGATGCAAATATTGCTAGAGACAACCATTTAAAATTTTTATAATCCATATATGAAAAATTTGACCACATTCCTACAAATCTGTATGGCACTAATGACAAATTATGAAGGAATATATTTGAAATGATTAGTCATAAAAAGGTACACCAGATATTGCAATCGTATGTTCTAGAAAAGTGAAATACCAAACTCCCTGTTACTAACTTGAAGCCAACTCAGAGTGAGCCTCGAGAGCAGGGCAGAACTGTGCCTCTGGCTTGCTGAGACTCCACTCTTCTGGCAGCGGGAAGCCTCGTCATCTCCAGCAGGGAGGCTGGTCATTTAGGACTACTGCCTTGTGAATAGCAACCCAATGCCCAACCACTATGCCACCAGGTTCCTGATATATTTTGAGAAAAGACTGATTTGCAAATTTTCTCCATTCACTATTGCAAAAATTGTCAAAGGAAGAGGGAATTAGAAAGTAGAAAGGGACCAACTGACTCCTGATATCGCTGATGACAAATGGATACAAAGGCAAACAAAGTAGAAGAAACGATGGTACCCAGCTAACAAATGATTGAATGCCTGGAATCTCAAAGACTTGAAGATAATCAAGTCACCATTCAGCGCAGAAACAGCAAAGTCCACATGTAGGAAGCACACCAGCATGCGTGATCAAGAGGGGCCGAAGGGAGCAGATAGCGAGCACCAAAGAACAAGAATCACATCATTACATAGGAGGAGGAGAGCAGGGTGGGGACCTAAGGCCCACTGGTGGGTAATTGGTCACCCCTTTACAGGGGAGACACGGGGGGAGACAGACCAGTCGGGGGGCAGCCAGGCAGTGATGATGCATACAAGTTTCCTCTGGTTCCTGAAGCCTTCCTCCCGCCCCCCAAACATCATGGTCCCAACTCTACCTTGCAAATCCAGATGGACTGGAGAAGTCACACTGGCATAGAGGGGAGCAGAAGATATGGGGAAACCAGGATGGATGGGCTCCTTCGGGCCAATGGTTAGATTGGAGATACTGGACGGGTGGAGGGAAGGGGGGTAGAGAGAGGGAACCAACAGCAAGGATATATACACAAGCTCTTATTTGAAGGACGGGCATCAAAGGAGTGGGTTGGGGGAGAGGTCGGGCAGTGTACGATATGACAAAACAATAACAATGTATAAAGTATTGAGGGTTGGAGGGGAGGAGAGACCAGGGGAAGAGGGGAAGGAATGGATAAGCCGATACTAGGGGCTAAAGGGAAAAAGGTGGACGATCGGAGAACAATAAAAGAAGTGGACATGTGAGGGTGCTTGACGAGTATGCTTATTTATATATTGTGAAAAACGATGTATGAGCCCCTAATAAAATGATTGAAAAAAAAA
>PVJH01015565.1:0-47287 GCA_004026705.1 Nesogale talazaci
CACAGATGAAGGAGAGAGGGAAGGAGATCAGATGCAGAGAAGGTGGATTTAAGGTTGGTTTTGGAGGTTGGGGCGGATCCCTGGTGGCCTCGTTGGGCTGCGATCTGCAAGGTCGGCAGTTCAAAGCTTCTTCCAGCAGCTCCTCAGGAGAAAAGCTCAGGCTTTTTCACTCTCATCATGAGTTACAGTCTCAGAAACTTACAGCGGTGGTTCTACCCTGTTCTATAAAGTCGACTGTGAGTCGCCATTGAGTTGATGGCAGTTGAGTTTGCTTTGGGCTGGTCTCGAATTTGGGCATATCCTTGGTCTTGGTGGTTGTAGAAGGACCCAGAACAGGTTGACAGCTGTTTCTTTGGCCACTGCTTGGCATCTTGAGAAAAGTCCTACTACCTGAACCTGTCTGCTGGACAGATACATCATGCCTGTGGTGGGAACATTTTAATGATAAAGGAATGTTTTATGTTGGGCAGCAAAGCCTCACTGGGGTCAAGACTGCCTCTCCCTCCAGAGGTGCCGTTGGGAGTCCCCCCACCCCCCAACCCCAGCAGTTGCCCTGGTGCCAGGGTGGGATCTCACAGAGAGAAATGAGGTTGTGCTACATGGATCTTAGGGACCCTCCAATATGGTGGTACCTCAATGTTGGCGGCACATTAAGATACCCTGGGGTGTTTTAAAAAAAAATACCAATGCTATGGCTTCATTCCTCCCCACTTCAGTTTTCATTTCATTGGTCTGGGAATGGGGGCCCTAGACACTGGAGTGGTTTTAAAAGCTCCCCAGGTGCTTCTAATATGCAGGCAGGGTTAGAGCCCCCACTAAATCCCATTTTATTGGAGAGGGACACCCAGCCCAGCGAAATCCAGCGGCTTCTCTGAGAGGTCCAGGAAGTGATTATCTTCAGAGAGACACCAGCAATGTGCAGAGCATTTCTCTGGGTGAACCCCGGGCATGCGCCACATTCGGTCTTCCAGGGAGTTAAATTCTTCTGGGTGAACTGAAGCGTCATGGGTGATGTTGCTGCTAGCGCTCACTGAATTCACCTGTGGCTCATAGTGATACCCAGGCACAAAATGCTGCCCTGTCCTGCCTTGTCCCCTGCCTGGTGGCCAATCAGACCTTGTGCTCCACAAGATTTCCCTGGGCTTGTTTAGCTCGCCAGGCCTTTCTTGTGAGTCTGTCTTCGTTTGGAAGTGCCCCAGGACCTGTTTAGCATCAGAGCATCACAGGAGTCTCCAGTGATGGGGATGGTGATTGCTGGTCAGAGGTGTTGACTGAGATACCAGAGAAACAAATTCATAAACATTCATTTGTGAATAAGAAAGAGCTTTATATCAAAGAGTAATTATGTATTAAGGGCTCAGCACAGCTCAGTCCACTTCAAGCCCCTCAGTCAGATATTAGCCCATATGTTCTATACAAGTCTATAAATTCCTCTTCATATTCACCCAACACATGCAATGACACTGAAGGCAGGAAGGTCACAGGCCAGTGGGTGAAAAGTCTTGTGGATCCAGTGGCAGTGGAAGCATCTCCGTGCTGGCAGGGTCTTCTCTTGGCTCTTTCAGCTCCTGGGCTCTAGCATGGTTATCCAGGATAAGAAAGCAGAGAGTCTGTGCGTAGCTGACCTCCAGTCAGCTATTTGTCTCTGCGGTACCTCCAAATGAGGTCATCAGTCTCCACCCCTTCACAAGTGGACACCAGATTATGTAACTACCACACCCCCAAGGAAGGAGAGAATCCCACCACAGAACCACTGCTGCACCGAGCCACAGGCAAAGGTTAGAGAAGCAGAGGGACCTGTCTGGCTGAGGAGAGACGGATGCTAAAAGGCTGGCTGCAGGGTGTGTCTTGGGGCCCAGATCAGCCATAGGCAGTGTGGTTCAGGATTGCCCTCACACCTTGGTTTCTGTTTGCATCAGTCCTTGGGTTTGTAGTGCCAGGCCCCAGGGTTGTTTTGTGAGAAGGGACTGGGGAAACCCCCAGGAGGCAGCTGCTGTGAAAGGGAACTGTGGTGAGTGGTTAGCACTGTTAATATTTCAGGACAACCAGAGGATACAAGAGGTTGTTTCATGGGGAGGGGGTCTCAGTCAAGAGATTATTTATTGAACTCTCTCCACTCTGCTCAGCTTGGGGAGAAGGCAGTGGTTGTTATGGATATAACCAGGAAAACAAACAAACAAACAAATACAAGACTTGTCCAATGAGCTGGACCAGAGAGAATGCATGTGTCAGTTTCTCTTTCTGCTTGTGGATATAATTATGAAGGAAATGAAGCCCTGTCTAAGAATTAGATTCAGCCCAAAGAACATAGAAACTACAGTCTGATAGTTGTTGCCTCTTTTGTGTGCAGTTGAGAGGAGTGATTAGGGAAAGGGGGCGGTTGTCTTTGAAGGACAATTTGTGGATACAGCAACCCTAGTCTCAGAGCTTATAGGCTAGTTTGGTTCATATACAACCCACAAACCACCTGCTAACACACACACATGCATACTCCATACTGAGGAGTTCAAGGAAGAAAAATGGAGCAGGCTGAGCTATGAAGGAGATCTTGGAAGATCAGAGGCCAGAGCCTGTGACATCTGAGGGGAGGCCATAGAACATGAGAGGTTCACCCTGGGGAGGGCGAGGAAGGTCTGTGGAAGAGTGTATCAGGCAGAGGATCTGAGTGCGGAGTAACTTGCACCCAGTGGGACAAATAGCACCAGGAAGGAAAGGGAGTCATGATCATTGAGTCAGTGAAGATGCACCACTGCCAGATCAGTCCATGGCCAAAGTGGAGAGCAGGGGAGTTGCCTGATGGCGCTCACCTGCTTTCATCTGATCTCCTACCCAGAATTCTTGGGTCAATCCACGTTCTCCTCCGGCTTTCCCGTCCGTCTTGTGGTTGCTCTACTTCAGAGCACACCTACGGGAGCGGCACCTGGGCGGGCCTGCCTGGGCCTGTTCCCTCTGCAGACATCCGCACCTGGAGCCCCTGGAGCGGAACCAGAAGCCAACAGGTGACCCGCGTCCCCAGACTGGGGCCTGCTGGTGGCGCTGCCTCCTGGAGCTGAGACCAGCAGCTCAGATCTAGGACCGAAGACATGGGCAGTGGAGGAAGCGGCGGGAGGATGCAGAGAGAGAAAGAGAGAGAGGTAAATTTTACGTGGGAAAACACCACTCCATTTGGCTTTGATGGAAAGAAAAGAGGGAGAGAGGGATCGTACCATGGATGGAGGCTGGAATGATGTACAGTAATGCCTCCTTTCCCCTCTGTTCCCTGGAAAGGGGCCCACCCATGGCAGGGACCCTCCCTGGGACTTCAGATGCAGGGAAACACAGGTGTTAACACTACTGCTCACCTGTGTGATGGAGCGAGGGGAAATGGATTAGTGTGAAGTGAGTGGTTTGTCTTAGGGATGAGTCTTTTTGATTTTTTTTTGGTTTAGATGACAAGGAGGCCGTGAGGTACTGTATGCACTGTATAACCGTCTGCCCTCTGCAACGCTTCCCAAAAGAAAACCTCAGAAAGCCAGTCCTGTTAGAGGTCCCTTCTCCCAGAGGCCAGGAACATCCATGTGAATAGCACTTTTGATTAGATCTGCTGTTTTGCCCATGGCAGTTCTACATAGAAACTCTTCTTCTATACATCATTCAAACCTCCATCCATGGTGCAATCGCCCCACTTCCTCTTTCTTTTCTTTCCATCAAAGCCAAAGTGAGTGGTGTTTTTCCATTGTAAAAATTGCTCTCGGGGCTGAGCCCCGGTGGCATAAGTGGTTGAGTGCGGGACTGCAGCCTGTGGGCTTGGCAGTTCAAATCCAGCTATGGCTCTCAGAAGCAGCCCTGGCAAGCTGGCACGGCCACCAGAGGGCTGCGATGCCCACATACACACACAAAAAAATTCCTTTTACTAGCTCTACAACTGATCCTTTCCAAGGTGCTCAAAGAGAAGGGAAAAATTTAGAATCCCTTTCTTTTGTTCTTGACTGATTCATGAGTGGAGAGAAAAGGTTTTCAGGCTGAAACGGATGATGTTCCAACAGTTTTTCTTTTTTAATGGGGTCCAGGAATCTTCGCTGGGCTGTATGGGCTGAATATCTCTTTTCTTTTCTTTTTTTCTTTATTTTTTTTTTGGTGTGTCATCATTGCCCTGGTGGGAGTTGGAAGCCTTGCTCCTGGAGAGAGCTGTTGCTGGATTTGAACTGCCAACCCTGTGGGCCACAATCCTGCACACTACCAATAGGCCACCAAGTCTCAACCCTTATTTTATTTTTCTAACCTCCTCTGAAGGCCCAGCACCCAGCACAATGCTTGACGAATATGCAAACTCGAACTCATTGTCTTTGGGTTGATTTAGATAGAACAAGATCCTATAGGACAGGATAGAACTGTCACTCTGGATATCTGAGGTTATAATTCTGAAAAAAAATATTATTCATTGGGAGTTAATACCTGTATTATATCATTTGAGAGTCCAATCACATCAAGCAGAATTGTACAATTGACACCACGATTGGTTTCTTTTTCTTCCTGGACTCCTGGACGCCTCAACATCATCTCCCTTTTAACCGTGCCCTCCCCCCCACCCCCCAAACACTAACTACCCTCCCTCCAAACCCTTCTTTACAAGAGTAGAAAGCCTTGTCTTTCTTCCACGGTTTTGAACTGCTGACCTTGCAGTTAATAGCACAACTCATAGCCAAGGCTCCCTGGCACATAGTGGGTGTCTGGTAAATGTAAAATAGAGAATGTTGATGGCCCGTTAGACCTTCTGTAGCCCATCACGACTCTTACCTGTATGCCAAGTCCCTCCTAAGGCACATTTCAATGAAATGCAATATTTGTTGCTGTACTGTGCCTCTAAAATTACATTCACAGTGTATCGTTACGTTGTGGTGGCGGTCTTCAGATGCCAAGGATGAGGTTGCAGCTCATTTGTGAGCCCGCGTTCAGCAGACCAAGATGCTGCCTGGCCCGCGTCATCCTCACGATCGCTATGCTTAGTGCATCTTTGCAGCTACCACGTCAGTCCATCTCGTGGTGGGTCTTCCCCTTTTTCACAGGTCCTCTACGAAGCACAATGCCCTTTTCCTGGGACTGTTCCCACCCGGCCACATGACTGAAGAACACGAAGGATTCTTACCATCCTTGTTTGTAGGCACATCCTGGTCACTCTTTTTTCAAGACAGATTTGTTTGTTCTTCTGGCAGTCCGTGATCTAGTCCCTCTTCTTTGCTAACACCCTCACTGAAGGCATCCAGGTTTCCTTGGTCTTTCTTATTCTCTGACCATCTTTTGCAGCAAATGGGTCCAGTGCAATCCATTGTCTGATTTCTTGATTGCTGCTTCCGTGGATATTAATTGTGAACCCAACTGCAATATAATCCTTGGCAGTTTCAATATAAGCATGTTCTGCTTATTGTGATATTAACTGTTGACCCAGTTGTGAAGACTTCTGCTTGCTTTATGTTGATGTAATTCATACTGAAGGCTGAAATCTTTAATCTTCATCAGTAAGTGCTTCCAATCATCTCTATTATCAGATTGTATCATCTGCACATCACAGATTGCTCATAAGTCTTCCTCCAGTCCTGGTGCTGCCTTTTTCCTCCCATAGTTTAGTCCCCCAGGTTATTTGCTCCGTGTACAGATTGGGTAAGTAGGGTGAAAGGGTCTACACCCTTCCTGATTCTGGGACACGCGCCACCCCTTTGTTCTCTCTGAATGAAGATCTCTTGGTCTGTGTACTGGTTCCTTATGAGCACAGTGGAGTGTTGAGGAATTCTCACCCTTTGTATTGTCATCAATAATCCGTTACTATCTGCACAGTTGAATGCCCTTGTTCAATTAAACATGAGTAAACATCATTCCAAAGCAAAAAATTCTATGTGCAAGAAGCCTCCAGCACATCTCTCTGAACGTAGACCCGGGATGTGAATAACCTTGCTGTCTTACAGAATGCATTTGAAAGTGATTGATGACCGATGTACTAGGTTAAACCCTACACCTTATCATTTGGTATCCTTTTGGACTCATTTTAAAGTTGTCCTAGTTTTTAATATTTTCTGTTTTCTTTCTAAATGCTGTTTTTTTTCTATTTCATTTTTAATTGTTGTTAGCTCTTTTGACTCTTTGTTTTGTATTTTGGTAGGCTTTCAATATATGAAATTCTGGATGGGTGAATTTATAGAGGCAGTAACTGGATTGATGATTCCTTGGGGGCATGGCAGGGGAAGGGAGCAAACTAGAAGGTGTACAAGAAAAAAGAAAGTGTTCTCAAATTGATTGTGGTAATGATTGCACAACACTTCTTGATATGATTGAATAGTATGATAGTTGGATTATGTTTCACAAAAACTTTGTTCAAGAGCTTAAAAAAATATATACATCTGACATCAACAGTCTTATTCCTTGTTCTATATCCTCTTCTGAATCCCACTTGGATTTCTGGCCATTCTCCCTTGATGTGCTGCTGCAACTATTTTTGAATTCAGTAAAACTTTACTTGTGTGTGATATTTATTGAGGATACTGTTCATTAATGTATGCGTTCTCTCTGATCATTTCTCTTTGGAATGGGCAAAGTAATGGATTTCTTCTAGCCATTTGACTGGGTAGCTGTCCTCCACATTTTTTAACAGAGAAAATTGAGCGCTTCCAGTCTTGTAATCATTTGTTGAGACAACTTAATTGATACTGTCAGTTCTGAGGTCTTATGTTCCACCATGCCTTAACTACAACTTAGACCTTTTCCTTTGCTACCATATGTAATGGTTGAATGGTGACCGGCTATTTTTGGTACTGTGACTGACTGTATTCCTTCCTATGTTGCTTGACACTCTACCCATAGAATCCTTTAATATGACAACCTGAGACGACTTTTTTCTTTAGTTCTTTCAGCTTGATTCCTCCAATGTAGTCTTTCCTTTTGGTTTTCTCACTTCAGGTCTTCATACACCTTATGATAACACTTACTTTATCTTCTGGAGTCCTTTGATATTTTCTGTCACGCTCTTATATAATCAGTTCTTCATTTCACTACTCTCGGTTCAAGCTCAAGTTGTAGTATCTTTTCTAACGTTCATTTTGATCTTTTATTTCCTTCCTGTTTTTCTAGTGACCTTTTGCTTTCTTCATGCATGATGCCCTTGATGTCATTCTGCCATTCTTCTGCTCTTGGGTCTTATTAGTATTCAGTGTGTCAAATCTATTCTTAAGATGAGCTACACATTCAAGGTGGATATACTCAAAGTCATAATTTAACTGTCCTTGGCTTGTTTATTTCTCTTCTGCTCACTGGAAGTTGTATGTGAGCCATTGAAGAGTTATTGTATCTGGTCTGTCTCTTGACTTAGGACTGTACTTCCCTATTTCTTCTTCTGATGTGGTTGATTTGATTCCTGTGTAATCCATTTTTCGAGTTTCATAGTTTCATTACATACTCACCATTTATGTTGTTGGAGAAAGCGGCCTTTTTTGGTGTTGCAAAATTCTATCTCCTTTGATATTTGGTGTTGTATCTATCACGAATCCTTTTTTGTCTTTAACTTTTGCATTGCAATCAATAGTATTTTCACATTTTGATTGCACATTTGATCAGTTTCCGATGCAAAATCTTCAGCTTCTTCACCTTTGGCATTACGGGTGTGTGTAAAAGTGAATAGTAACCACGTGGACTGATCTTCCATGTAGGTGTATGAATAGTATATGATCAGTGATGACATTGTAGTTCAGGATATATGAATAGTGTCCGATCAGTGATGACATTGTACTTCAGGGTCGATCTTGTCATGTTCTTTTCCATGATGAATAGGTCACCATTTAGCCTGAATTTGTTATTCCCAGCACAGTAGGCCTTATGGTTGTCATATTTGAAAGGGAGGCCCATTTCACCTCATTATTGCCTAGGATATTGATCTTTATATATTCAATTGACAATCTCTAAACTCTCTTGGGCCATAATTTGTTCATTTCATATTTTGATTACTAGTGGATGTTTGCAGCAATTGCTTCTGATTTTAAGTCATGTACATCAGATAGCAACAGCTCCAAAAGCTTTATTCGATCCACCTCATTAAGGTTGACTTGAAGAGGCAGCTCTTCCCCGGTGATCTCTGGAGTGCCTTCCTGTCAGAGGGATTCGCCTCCTGGCATGGCATCAGGCCAAGCTCTGTGGTTACAAGCACAGCTTTCATGAGTCAACATTGTTAAAGAAGTTAAAGATGACCAGGTCCTTCATTTATGCACATGGGGTCACATCAGCCTCCACCTTGCTGTATCCAAAGCAGGAGTCATATCAGAGGAGGCACATGAAACCAGGGTTTTCTTTACTCCAGCACCAGTGTGAACACAGTTATTGACTTATAGATTCTCATTCTTCACCCGCCTGCCCACACATAGGCCCACACATTGAGGCTTGTCAAGAGATCATGTGGCGACACAGTCAGGAGTATGGCGCTTCTAAGGTAACAAATAAATATCAAGACAGGCATAATGCTCTTTTCAGCGCCAGACACAGAGAAACTCGCAGCCTTGGGAGAGGCTACAAGTCTACATGACCTATCTGCTAACATCAGCAGGGTTAGAGAGAGAGAGAGAGAGAAAGAGAGAGAGAGAGAGAGAGAGAGAGAGAGAGAGAGAGAGAGAGAGAGAGGATCTTTACAAAAAAGTCCCTTATGAGACAAAATTAAAAGGAAAAAAAATAGCTGGGGAAAAAATAGGAAAGCAGCATCTTACACAGTTCTTAAAAGGAAAATTCATTGTGTTCTCACCACCAGCACAGCCTTGCTGCCTTAAAGGAGAAGCCTGTTAAAATAACATATTTGTGTGTAGAACAAGGTCATGCACTTATTGGGTCTCTGCTGCGCGGCATAAATATTCCAGACAAGGGGAATCCGCTTGCTTTTCCTGTAGCCTTGTACTTTGCACCAAAGCTGCTGCACACACACATCCTTGGCTGCCGGCGGGGGTGACCGCACAGGGAAGCAGAGGCAGGGCCTTTGGAAATGAGAAGAGCCGAGTGCTTGCGGGCTGTCAGACAGAGAGCTCTTGGGGGGCATGCACGCTGGTCTTTCTGCCTTTGCATTGGGGGCCGTTGGTGAGTGGGGAGGAAGGGCCTGGGCTGGGCCTCTGTGGTCCTAGGCTCTCTCAACCTCTTTCATGGACAGATGATGACAGCTCAACTGCTGCTCCCCTCTCTTGTCTCTTCTGCACCCACCTGTCTAACCGCCGCAGCTTGACTAATATTATTCATCTTCTCCATGCTTCCAGGACGGCCCCGATCACTAACACAGCAGCCCTTCCTTTATCCTGCGTCATCAGGGGCCAGCTCTTCCACAAAACGATCCCTTCCGGCTGACTGGTTGGCACTTCTTGGAGCACTCAAGTTTTAGTTTGTTAAAAAAAAAAAATCACCCTCTGGTGATTTGGGGGCATTTTTATGTAGACCCAAGCTATGAGACAGGATCAACCTTGCAGACATTGGCACCCTTGGAGGCCCATTGCTTAGCTGCGAACTGAAAGATGACAGGTTCAAAGCCATCCAGTGGTTCCAAGAGAGAGGGCCTGGCAATTAGTTTTGTGAAGATTGCAGTCAAGGAAACCCTAGAGGGTGTTCTGCTTTGTCACCGGGGGGCCCAATGGGTCAGAAGAGGTTGGGCAACACCCTTGAGGATAACCACACCCTCTTGGGCCCAGGGTCCACTAGCACTGCTGGTCTAGGCAGAATGGCTCCAGACAGCTGTTCCTTCTGAGTCAGTGCAGGCTCCAGGACTTTCCTCAGTGCCTGTCAAGGGGAGTTTATAGATTGTGTTGGCGTAGAAGGTACAGAGCCTTGTGTGTGTCCAATAGGGGTCGCTCTTAGGAGTCATTCCGGCAGCTCCAATGGGTGGTGGCCATATCCATAACAGAGCACGATGTTGCCTGGTCCTCTGCCATCTCTGTGATCCCTGGGGTACACGAAATTGGCTATAGTAGCCCCTGTAGTTTGAACCAGTATTTCAGTTCGCTGCCGAATCCGTACCATTCCAAACCTATCCTGGGGCTTATTCTAACTCATAGCCACCCTCTGGGATACATTAGAACTGCTCCATAAGATTTATGCAATTCTAAATCTTTTTTTTTTTTGGGGGGGGGGTGGAGCATCACTGCTCTCCGGTGGTGGGAGTAAGAGGCCCTGGCCCACTGCTGGAATTGAACCTCCGTCCCAGTGGGCCGCAATCCCGCGCACAACCACTACGCCACGGGGGCTCAGCCCACAATTCTAAATCTTTATGGGAACAGAAAGCCTCATTTTTTTGCCTCCCTCATGGAGCCACCGGTGTGGTTTGAACCCTGGACCTTTCCGTTAGCAGCTCATTGCTGAGTTCACAGTGCTGTGGGGTGGCTCATTGTTCTTTGTCCCCTCCGGACCACTGAGTCCATTCTGACCCATGGCAACCTAGAACGGCTCCCGTCCTACACTGAGCAGGTGGTTAAAATGGACTCGACGCAGAGCAGAAGCCCAGCTCAGCTTCTTAACCTCCCGCCAGAGCTGGAGCCAGCAACCCCGGCGCTGCTTTCATTCCAGGCCCGGGGCAGAGGTCTGGCTTCCTGCTCCCGGTGGGTTGTGGTCGCCTTCCTTCAAATGCCCCTTCTTTGCTGAGAGGAGGCACTTGCTGTCCTGCAGAGTGGAGGTGACAGCATGCAGGACGCCAAGGCAGGAGTTCTGGGAGACCGTGTTTACGCCGTGCAGGGGCGTGACCTTCCTGGGTAGTGTCACTCTGCTTCCCAGCAGAAAAAAAGACACCGTAAGAGCCCTCATTTCAACTAACAAGAGAGAGGCTTTCTCATGCTCACTACCTCACACAACACATGTGTCTCTGGCCCGCATTTCATCGAAACGATGCACATAAAGTCATATTTACAGGGAGCTCAACCTGTTGTTGGCAAACTTATTCAGAAGGCCAGGTCCCTGGATGCCTCCATGCTCTTCTCAATGCACACCTGTGATAAAGTGGCACATGTAGCAGCGATGCCATCTGAGTTGGGAAGGACTTCTCTAGCAGGCAGCCTGACCTCACCACTTAAGTGCGGTACAAAACGGTGCATTCTGCAACACGACAGTCTGTGGAGTGTGACGTGATTGGCTTTTCCTAAGCGTTGTCTTGAATAATTGTTTGGGACATGTATATGGTTTTCTGGGTTGTCAAACAACTGCCCAAGCACCAGATGTCTAAGAAAAATGTATGGGAGACCAAATTGCAATGATTAAAATGATATTTACTAATCTACGAAAAACCCAAGTTTCCTGTGCCTTGTAGGTTCTTGTCACAGTTCTTCTGTGGCCACCTTTATCTCCGGCCTTGTCCTCTCTTTCCTATACATTTTCGTGACCAAATATTTCTATTCACTGGTGGGCAGTGCTGTGTGGCCCTCTGTACTACTGCAAACGATCTCCTTGTCAAGGGAAGAACATCTAAAATTAAAACTCAAATCTAGTTTTATTGGCACAGGATGCACACATCACATCATATGATTCAATTGTTCAATCATATTCAGAAAAGTTGTACAATCATCCCCACAATTGATTTTAGAACATTTTTTCTTGTACCCCTTGTTATTAGAAAGGACAAGCACTTTTGTCATTGCAATCATGGCTCTGGCTTCTCAGTCTTGTGGGCATATATGTGTACAAGTGTGTTTCCTCCCTTAATTCATATCAACAGCCCATGTAAGAAACCCCTAAATCGTAAGATCAAATTCAAATGATTTGGTCCCTGTAGAATACTAACTTATGAGAAATCTTATAATTGAAAATATTACCATCTTGTGAAACAGCAGTCTTATAAAAGTGCTATTAAATTAGCACCACCAATTTCAACAACAAGATATATAGAAATATTAAAAATTGCATTACCTGGGGGTAGGTTCTGAAAAACAAGAGACAAACAAACAAGAGAACATCTCTAGAGCATACCGGAGGTCTTCTAAATCAAAATCTTTGGGTGGAAACCAGCCGTTTTAAGCAAACGGCTCACATGACTCTGACACACATCAAAGTTAGAAAACAATTGGTCTATGGTATGAGAGGACCGGCTGTGAAGTAGAATTTGCTCCTGCTAGATAGCATGCAAAAACCATGTATGCAGAATGTTTGACTCACAACAGGAGTGCAATAAGGGAAGACAGCGCTTAGGTCCAGGCAGATGTCCTTTAAACTACAGGGCTGGCAAAGAATATGGAAAACACCATGGACTGCTGAGAGAACCAACAGATCTTTCTCAGAAGAAGTCCGGCCCGTCTTGGAGGCAAGGATGGCCAGACTCCTTCTCACGTACTTTGTGCAGGTTGTCAGGAGAGGTCCCTCGAGAAGGATACGCTGCTCGGTACAGCAACAGGGCAGAGAAGAAGAGGAAGGCCCTCCTCAGCATGGATCCGTACAGTGGCCGTATCGATAGGCTCAAGCAGAAGAACAGTTGTGCCAGCCTGGCGCTGGATCGGGCTTTGGTTCACGCTGTTGTACATAGGTTGGTTATGAGTCAGAATGGGCTTGATGGCACTTAGCAACCACATCGTCTGTCTTAGTCATCATTATTTAACTGAGACGTCTTTCAGTGGACCATACAGACATGTTGGTGATAACATGTAATTTACACTATTTTCTATGCACCGTACACTGTCAATACCAGCTGCTGTCCAGTTGATTCTCCCTCATAGTGATTTCGCATGTGTCAAACTGTTTTCTACAGGGTGTTTGGTGACTGATTGACAGAAGTTGCAGTCAGGCCTTTCTTCTGCTGTGCCTACTGGGTGGATTCAAACCTCCTCCCTTTCAGCGAGTAGCTAAATATGTTATCTCTTATTTGCATCCCGGAACTCCAACCATGGACACATAGTCTATTAACTGTGTGTGCAACTGAACTGTGGTAAGATGACCCTTTAAGGAACCATTCAAGATGGGGGGTCACTCTGCAATGGCTTACTTAGTGCCAGGAGGGAGGTTTATGACAGTAAGGCTCTTGGAGTGTCTGCGATGACATGTAAGGTTGGGTTATCTAGAGAAGCAAAGCCAGTGACTTTTATGTGTGTATGTAGATATAAATCTTGAGCTTGAGATCAAGAAATGGCTCACACAGTTGGAGCCATTCAAGGCTGCAGGTCAGATGTCAGCAGGAGGCTTCTCCTAACTTGTGTTGCTATGGAAGGTGGCAAACAGGAAGCAGGTGATGAAGCAGGAGGTCCGCGGGCTGGTGGATGCAAAGGTAAATGAATCCGAGGCTGACTGAGTGGGTCCAAAGTCGGCGGTCTGCTGATGGCTCCTCGGATCCTGTGACACAACAGGATCCGCAACCTGTGTTGGTACCCACATCCAGCAGAAAGCCAAAGGGCAAGAGGGCACTCTGCTCTGCTCAGGGTCTCACTTTTTTACAAAAGGCCACAGCCCAGGGAGGTGTCATCAGTCTGTGAACTGATTGATACAATAGGCCCTGCTCCTACCTTCCCCAGGTGTGACTGGTTGATAGACTACTCATCACAGATGACTAGATCTGAGAGTCTGGTCACACTCCTGGCGTGGAGCATCCTTCTGGCCAAGGATGGCTGTGTGAGGGTTCCTGTGACCCTTGGTTCTGCAAACAGAATGCTTCAACGAAATAGAGCAGCAAAAGGCAGAGAGATGAACATATCCTTGGTAAGCAGAGAGCAGCTGAGGAGTCCTGATGTACAAAGATTAAGTGCTCTGCTGCTAATCAGAAGGTTGACAGCTAGAATCCTTCCAGTGGCTCCCTGGGACAAAGACGTCGTGATCCGCTCCCAGAAAGATGACTGCCGAGACAACCAGATGGGGCTGTTCTACTCTGTCACCCAGGGTGACTGGGAATGGAAGCCCATCAGCAGTGCCTAATGTGCACACCACACCGCCAGGCCCATTCAAAGCCACCCTGCATATGACTTTGGAGGCTGTCATTCATCATGGGAGCAGATGGCCTCAACTTTCTCCTGAGGAGTGGCTGGGGGGTTTGAACTGCTGAGCTTGCAGTCAATGCTTGCCTGACCTTTCGGAGCAGAAAAGTTTCCTTCCCTCCTTCACTCTCTCCCTTCCAATGTCCTTCGTACCCTATCTCCATGTCCCCCTCCCTCCTTGTGAAAAGCAGACACCATTTTACAGGAAATGATAGCCTTCGCCTTCTTAACCGCCTCTCGACGTCCCTTTCCCAGGCATTTGTTGCATTAACCTTGTAAATCAGGTGCTTACCGGATTGTTAAAAACAGTATTTGCCCTTGATTCTAAGTATTGTGTTTTCCTTCCAGAACAAGCTAGAGGCTCACCACAGTTACCGCCTCTTGTTGCTTGATGTGACTTTTGCATTAACTTCCCCTCAAAAACCACCTTCCCTTCTGCCACTTCCCATCAGGCAGTCAAACTGTTTGCTATATTTTGATCCCACTGCCCCACCGCCAGGTAGGCGTCGTGACAAATGGTTCCTGAGAATAGACCCGGAGAGCGGGCCAGCTCGCTCTCTCACCTCACAGCTCGTGTCTCTCGAACCGCTTCGACTCTGCGCCTCTGATTCACAAGGAGAGAGACCAGACCTTGGGAAAGTTTTAAAGGGGAGGGCCAGTGAGAAAGAATAAAAGCAGACCCTCCCCGAGATGGGTCGCCACCGTGGCTGCCTCAAGGAGCTCAAGCGGAGCAGTTGTGGGATGGTGCAGGACTGGGCCATGCTCTGTTGTGTTGTCCATTGGGCCAGGCACAGTGTGACTTAACAGCCACAGGAACAAGAATACTCTGAACACACCGTGTTTGTGTGTGTGTGTATTCTCGGTATGCACCTATCTACCTGCACTTAGACAGGTAGCTCCTGATTTGTGATGGACTTAGGTTACTGTGAGTAGCACTTTGGGAACAATGCCCCATCCTCCCACCTCACCCTTCATTTTAATTTTAATTGATTAATTAATTAATTTTTATTTATTTTTTTGCGGGGGGCATCACTGCCCTCTGGTGGTCATGGGAGCTATCCAGTGCTGCTCCTGAGAGCCTCCGCTGGATTTGAACCGCCAAGCCCGCGGGCCGCAGTCCCGCACTCAACCCCTTACACCACTGGGGCTCGGCCCCTCATTTTCATTTTTTAAAGACATCGTTGTATCATTAGTGAAAGGGAGAAAGACAAGCTCACGTAGACAGTGACGGTCTCAGAAAGCCATAGGGCCGGACTCTGTGCCACCAGGTCACGATGGGCGGAAATGGACTTGATGGTAGTGAGTGTGCTTTTGGGTATTGTTACTAGTGTGAATTACTCAAGACAGTGCTGCAATGCATACATACTTTCCCGATGTTAACATTCATTCTGTCCACCATGATCGGATTTATACAGATACAGAGACTAAAAGAAAATAGTGAATACTAAAAATAAAGGCGTTCGACTTGTGACAGAACTCATTTAGGACTGTGTCATAGGAATGGGATGCTATTGTCAGTTAGGGGTGATCCATAGTTCTATGTCATTTTAATTATCAGGAAACGGGTGCTCTCTTCATCCACTGACGCGTCGTGACCAAATACGACAGGGTAGAATTTCCCCTGTGGGTTTCCGAAACTGTAACTTTTTATGGGAATAGAAACCCTGTTTTTCTCTGGCTGAACAGCGAGTGGTTTCAAACTGCTGACCTTTTACTTAGTAGCCCGACCTGTAACCACTATGCCACTGAAGCTCCTACCACGAAGTATAAGCAGATACACAAATTAAGTGGAATGAGAAGTGTGATGATAATTTAAAACAGAATCTGTTTTTAATGATTTATTAATGGTATAAAGTCATTTTGCTCTCATTAAACTATCTCAAACCCCCAAATATCCTTAGGGTGAAGTTCCTTGGTCTTTGAGGATCCTCCTTTGCTTCCGGCCCTTATTTCAACGAGGAGTCCCTGGGCTCTGACCCAGTGCTGTAATGAGATGAGACTGTGGAGGCACTTGAAGTAAGCAGGAGCCCTGGGACAGCGTGGTTATGTATTGGGCAGCGAGCTGCAAGGTCAGCAGTTCTGCAGGAGAAAGACGAGGCTCTCTCTTCCCGAGTCACAGTCATGGAGACTCCCAGGGGCACTTCCACCCTGACCTACAGGGTCGGTCGCTATGAGGTGGAATCTGCCCGTGGGCACTGAGCTTGTTTCTTGAATTTGGAGGTAGAGCGAGTGCATTTGTGGGAGAGATGCAGAGAATTGGGGGGTCAGAGAGTGAATTATGATACTCAACCCCTAAGTTGGCCACCCACGATTTCCTGCCTCTTGGCATTCAAGTTCTGTTTAAGGCTCTTCACATTCAATTGACATTGATTTGTGTGGCAAATAGAGTATGGTGATCAGGATGGCATGTGATTTCTGACACAAGGGCCATAGAAGACATGGTCATTTGTGACTTGTGCTCTTTGATCACTCAAACCAGAGCAAGAGAGCCCCCATGTTGTGGAGAGACTGCAGTAGCCCACAGGAGGGGTCTGTGTGGGGGACGTTGAGACTTCTTACTGGCAGCTTCTGCCTACTTGTCCATCAAATGGGTGAACCCTCCTGGGAGTGGCCCTAATCAAACGTTCAGATGATTGTAATCCTAACCAACATCGGCAGCTTCATGCAAGACCAGAATCCAGTGTCTTCGACGGATTTCTCTAGAGAAGCAAAAACCAGTAAAACTGAAGTGTGTGTGTGTGTATGTGTGTGTGTGTTTGTGCCCGCGCACATACATTTAGATCAAGAAAATGGCTCACACAGTTATAGATAAGGGAAAGTCCAAGTCTGGACAAGTTCCATGGGTCAGATGTGAAGTTGGAGGCTTCTCTTGACTCGCATAGCTTTGGGGACTGATGCCCCCAACACTGGTAGCAAAATGATAGCCTGGCGGTTCCAGAAATGAACGAATCCAAGGCAGGTAAATGAACCTAAGGTCAGCAGGTCAGATGGAGGAAGGCTTCTGGAGGTCAATGAACCAGGGGACCTAGACCCAGTAGCATACAAACAAATGTTTCCATAGCTTCCACTTATATTGGAAGCAGGCCACACCCTAGCGGAAGCTTCTTTTAATTGATTGTAGCAAGGCTGTGAACTTACAACTGACTAGCTGCTCCTAGCAGATCCCATTACAGAGGTGTTTCCATTGTTCTAGGTCACGTAAGGATGGATTACTAGATCTGAATTGACAAACCACTGAATATCCTGGCCCAGCCAAGTGGCACAGAGCCAAACTATCACAGCCATAATCAGTCAGCGAAGCTGTACCCAAATTTCTATTCCAAAGAGACTATGAGATACAAAATGGTCATCAGGTGTTGGTGGGGTTTGGGATATTCCTTTTGGCCCACTCTCAGGTGTGATGGTCTATTCTTTGTTTTTGTCTTTCATGGGATTGTCCTAGGAGCTCATCCCAGGAGCTGGTGAGTTGTCAGCTCTGCCTTGTCAAGTTCTCAGACATGCTTATGCAACGGGCATTGTCTTCAACCTGAGGTTTTTCTGCAGAATGTTTGTAGCCGCATGCCTGTATTGTGAAGATTACACACACTGTTAGCTGTTACACTCCATTGGGAGAGTGAGGGAGAACCCGGTGTCAACAGTATGTTGTAGGGCATCTCTTCTCCGTCCCGAGTCCCTTCTACATTTCGAGTCCCTTCCACAGTGCCATTGCCACTGGCTCCTAGTTGGCACCGTTGGTGATCAATACAGTATTTATAGACTTTTTCTCCCACTTGGCCCTTTTCCAATAAAAGCCACAAGCGAAAGTTCAAATCATCCATTTCCACATGCAAAGACTCATGCTGGAGCACAGTGTTATAGACACATTGCTTTTGTTGGGTGCCTTTAAGTCAGCTCCGACTCAGAGCAACAGAAGGAACCCAAACACTGCCCAGTCCTACGTCATCTTCACAATTGTTCTCATGCTTGAGCCCAGGGCTGTCACCCCATCCTGTTGAGGACCTTCACTGCCCCTCTACCACACATAATGTCCTTCTGCAAGGACTGCTTTCTCCTGACAACTTTGTCCAAAGTACATGAGACAAAGTCTCACCTTCCTTGCCTCGTAAGAGAACTCTGGCCCTACTTCTTCCAAGAAAGACCTGTTTGTCCTTTTGGCTGTCCATGGTATTTTCTTCTTCTCCAGCATTGCAATTCAAATGCATCTATTCCTCTTTAGTCTCCCTATTCAATAAGGGAGAAATCGTGATTGGCAAATCCTGTCCTCCTTTCCCCCGACTATTTTAATAAAGTCTTATCAGAACCACCCAATACTCATTTTCTTAAGTATCATTTTTTGGCTGCTGTCACACCACAATGGCAGCATGGAATGTTTGTGATATAGATGGCATGACTGCCAAAGCTGTATAACATTTGCTATCAGGTCTTTGATAGAACAATCTTGTCATACTTTGCTTTAGAAAATGGATGGAGCTTGAAGGATGCCAGGGACCTCGCTCATAGTAGGCACTCAGTTTATTTGTACTTTCATCCGGGGGGTGGTGGGGGTTGAGGTGTGAAAGCCCCCAGGAGCTTCTGAGGACATACACAAGGGTAAGTCCAAATCACCCCCAGGGTTCTAGTTCATACATATGACGGTGTATTCTAAACAAAATCTGTTTGGACGTCCCTCTTCTATCAGTGAATCGCCGCAGGCAAGTTCTCTTAGTGATACTCTTGCTGAGGTCTGATGGAGGTGAGTAAAGCAAAAGAAAGGTGCAACCAAACCGGTGACTTCCAAGGGGATCTGGCAGGTCAGTTTCATTCAAAGCACACGCACAGTTCAGAAGATTGTGGAGGCTGATATTTAGGGATCCCAAAGGAATCATCTCCATAGATTTGCTCTGAGGACACAGCATGATCATGGACCTTGCAACAATATTTTAAGGAAACAAAAAAAAAAAAACACGCTGATAAGACAAAGACCGAGAAAGTTACAATGAGGACTCCTATTCAACCACTGGAATCCGTTTCTAACTGGACCCAAGCAGTTAAGAAACTCCCCGTAGAAGCCACCAGTTAGTCTGCACTGCTTTGGAGAGCCCAGGGGAGAATGAGGGATCAGAGCTCTGAGCGTTGAGGTGGCTGAGCGGACTGGAACAACGAAAACCGAAGGGCAATACTGTCCTGCTGGCAGTTTTGCGATATTTCTTAAGGATTAGCCTAGGCTGCTGAGTGGTGGCCTTGCTGATCAATATTTAAATATATAGGCAATAGGAACATCAGTCAAGACTAACAATTTTCTGAGAGCAAGGGATAAGGGTACAACTTGATGTTGGGAAGATAACTATTTTGGACATATGAGAGATAGTTGGCAGAATTTGGAAAAATGCAAGAAAAGAGAAATATGAACGAGACCCAAAGAGGTCTGTTTATTATTGCTAGCTTCATCATCATCATCATCATCACCACCACCACCACCACCACTATTACCATCATCATGATCTATTTTTTTTTTTTTTGAGTATCATTGCCCTCTGCTGACCGTGGGTGCTACCCAGTGCTGCTCCTGAGAGCCGCCACTGGATTGGAACCGCCAAGCCCGCGGGCTGCAGTCCCGCATTCAACCACTTACGCCACTGGGGCTCAGCCCCATCATCTATTTTTGGCTCAATATTTTCCATGATTCCTTAGTGAGAAATAGCTAGACGTTTATACCATTGTGCCATTAGAAAGACTTTGTAGTGTGGGCTTTAGCATATTGCTTAAATTGACAATACAGTAGAAGATACCTGATTTTCATTTTAGTTTTACTGTGTTTACTTACTATTTGTGTTGTTATGGCTTGTATAAAGTTCTGAATTAAAGAACATCGCCTGGTACTTTGTAGGTAGATATTTGAGCCGAGAGTGTCTTTCCCAACTATGTGGGCAATGTTTCTATGCCACAAATGCCCAGGGATATAGCCAGGGACTACCTACCACCTTGGGAACCCCAAGGGGCCGTTCTACTCTCTCAGAATTGACCTGATGGCTGTGTTTCCTTTTTGATTTGTATCTCATTATTATCCTTGTTGAGGCTTTCTGTCCTTTCTTTCGTTTGTCTCAAACATGTGCCTGGTTGTGTATTCAAACACATTTATCACGGATGCTTTAAATTCTTCCTCAGATAATTATAACTTATTTGTCATGTTAGTGTTGGCAACTATGGATTGCTTTTTCTTTTGTTGGGGTTCAGACTGACTTTGGGATAACAAGCGATTTTCCATTGGAAGGTTAGTTTTTTCTGTTGGAATATTATCACACTGTGCAGCAAGATGGGGCATCTTGGAACTCTCTGGTGTAGCTGGCTCTTTTTGCTAGGACTCAGGCTGGTTGAGGGATTCTATAGGGACTATCCCTCATCATGAGGGAAGTAGAAGTGAGAGTCTGTTGACCCTAAGCTGTTGAGTGGGAGTGTTGTTCTGGCTCCCCCCACGGTCACTGCTGACATCATGGAGGTGGGTGGATGGGCTTCCTCGTCGACTGGTGGGGTTGAATGCCCTCACTCCCTACTCACAGGATCAGGTCTTGGCCTTATCCCAGTCTCCCAGTGGAGGTGCAACTCAAGGCTTCTTGCTCTGCCTCGACTGGCTTGGGTTGGTCCCGGTTTTAACTGATCATTTTGGCTAGGGCAGGATAGTTTCCTCCCTGAAGTTTCTGTTTTACTGGGCCTCTCCTTCCCTGCTCTTTGGTTAAGGAGAGCAGGTTTTCCTTGGCATTGTTTGGGTCTATGCTAATTGAAATTTTAGAGTTTCTGACCTCATCAATTCCATCATGAAATATAGGAGATCCAAAGAAAATCCAGAGAACCACAGAATTCTTTCCTGAGTCCCAAGTCTTGAGTGGACTTCCCCTTCTTTTAGATTGTCTCCTGAGGTTTGACTTATCAATGGATCCAATAGATTTTAGTCATGCTTTGTAAGAGGAAAGCAACGAAATTCTATTTTCTCCCCTCTGATTATTCAAATGCTACTACAATCAATCAACCAATTCATGGCCATCGAGTTGATACCAACTTCTATCCACCCCATGGACAAAGCAGAACTGTCCCTGTGGGTTTCCGAGTCGACAATCTTTTATCTATTCATCTATTTCTAAAACAGTTTTATTGGTACATCATCCACATAACATACAGCCCATAAAGGAGAGTTGTGCAGTCATTCCCACATTCATTTGTAGAACATTTTTTTCTTTCTTGTCTTCACTGTTGTTAACTCCCCATGGCCCTGCAATCTCCCTGTGATACCCCCAATAGATCGTCAATCCAGTTACTGTCTCTAAAGGTTTACCTAGTTTGGATTTCATATACAGAAAGACATACAACAGAACAAAAGCAACAATAGCAAAGGAAAACCCAGAAAAATCTCAATAGAAAAGAAAGCAGAAAATATTAAAAACTAGGACAAATTTTAAAAGCGTTGGAAGAGAGATGGAATGGCAGGGTGTTGCATGCTAACCTATCTGTATTTTCAGTAATCCACTTTTGAATTCACTCTGCACAACAGCAAGGCTCTTCCCGTCCCTGGTCTGCGGCCAGAGGACATTCTCTGGAGGCTCAAAATACCTGTGTTTCCCCTTCACTTTAAAACAAAAACAAACGGACACAGCTCTTACATGGGTCGGAAGGGAGATCAAATGATAACAGGCTGACAAATCTTTATGGGAGCAGGGAGCATCTTTTTCCTGGTGAGCGACTGGTGGTTTTGAACGGCTGACCTTGCCGTGACCAGTCTACTCATAATACCACCAGAACTCCTGAAATGCTAGGTGCTTACTGGAAACCAAACCCACTGCAGTTGCGTCTTCCCTGGTGGATTTGCAGGTAGGGGCTTGCGCTGCTGAGCCACTAGGGCACGGTGCACACGTATTGCAATCCTGATCATCCAGAAAGGATGAGATTCAAAGCAGTAAGTGAGCTGAGAATGACTGTGGAGAGTGGTATTGGATGGACAGAGAGTTCAGACTAGGAATCCTGGCCCAACAAAGGGACTTTTCTTCTTCCCTACAGCCATAGATGCTTGCCCGTGCCTCCTGGTGTGACGCTTCACCCACCTGATCATGCAGCGTGGGGTTCCCCAAGTAAATGAAACAGGAGTTTTTGTTTATACTAGATCCCGGGTTCCACTCTGCATCTCACAACACTTTGTGGGGTCTCATGTGTCTTAAAAAGTCAACTTGGCAGCATTTTTACCTGGTAATTTCTTAGGGATCCTTGGTACCCATTTAATAATGCAGCTTTCTATGTCCAAATACTAGCCAGAATAAAATAAATGCATCAGATAAGTCTGCTGCACAAGACCTCTTGATAGAAAAGAAAGGACATTATGTTGATGACGAAGGTGCATGCTGGTATTTTCCTATGCACGGGAAAGTCCAACATTCAATAAGGAAGACCAAAGGAGAATCAATGCCTAGAAATTGTGATGCCGGAGAGGGAGATTCGAAGCATCATGAACAGCTAAAAGAACGAACATGTCTGTCTTAGAAAATTGTAGGGCCAGCGTACTCCTTGGAGGCAAGGGTGGTAAGACTTTGCTGCATGTACTTTGACTGTTTAGTCAGGAGAGAGCAGTCCCTGGGGAAGGGCATTATGTTTGACAAAGGGGCCATGAGGACAAGGAAGGCCCTCAAGGAGATGGGTGGAGACAGTGGCAGCGATAGGTGTCCATGGGCTCAGACATCAGAACAGTTATGAGGATGAAACAAGACCCGGCAGGGCTTTGTTGTGTTGTACACAGGGTCACTAGGGGTCAGAACCAACTTGATGGCATCTACAACAACAACATAGAAAAACCCACGTAAAGAAGCAAAGTAGACCCTTCTTTAGAAAGAGTTGTTGTCGATATCGCACTGATTATATGACAGTTGACCGTTGGCCAAACCATTCCCTTGGTGCAACTCTGGATAAAGCGACCTTTGAGGCAAACACTGCTTTTGCACTCCACAGCGCTGTCCTAACAGCGCCCTACTGAGCTGTGAGTCAAAAACACGTTCAAGGAGTAGGGGCCCTGCCTGCATGTGGCCTGCAGGCAGCTGTGTATTCCACAGGCATTTCAGCATGGAGTCCAGATGGGCTTTCCCCCAAGAGTCCGTCTTCTCGGGGTCCGCCTTCAATCATGGCGCGGCATCCCGTTCCTGCCTCTGGTTCAGCAGATGTTTTCCTACCTGCCTTCATATGCCCGGGAGAAGTCACTCCCACCCACAGCATGGAAGGCAATTGTATCTATTGAATAACCACCAGGCCCGGTGTTGGTAGCCAAGTATAGACGGAGGCACTGGGCCGGCAGCCCAGTCGGGGAAGGATCAAAAGCTGGGCGCATCTTAAAAGCACAACTCCGCACAGACTTTCTGGTCGATTTTCCACCAAAGAAGGCCATTGTGTTTCCGCTGCTGGCCGTGTAATCAGTGATGGACCCCACACCCCCTCCTCACCGCCATTTCCCCCCACAAGCATTGATTTTTGACTTCCCTTGACACCACATCACGACCCATTAGTACTGAAAACTGACAACAGCCAAACGGTAAGTTGGAAAGAAAATAGCGAAAGCTCAAACCCAGCTCGCTCTTAGTACACGCTAGCCTCCGCCCCCCTCCCTCCCACCCCACAGCGATGCCCCCTCTCCCAGCCCCCCTGCCTTTCTGAAGGTCATTCGCATCAGCATATTTTCTTTAGCCCTGTCTCCAAGGTCTGGAGGCAATGAGGCGCTCCCCCTTGTTGTTTTTGGTTCCATTTATAAAGACATGGGGGCCGAGGGGTGGGAGCACGAGGGGTGGAAGCACTGGTCACCCTGCTGGGGCTGCTCGTGCTAACGTACGTGTGCCGCCAAGTCGGGAGCATTTGGGCTCGGCAAGGCCGCGCTGCAAACCCTGGGAGCGTCGAAAGCCATGAAGGCTTTTCTGCCATGGCGGCGGCTCCTGGTTTCCACAGAGTCAGGTGGTGTCCGCGTGCTGAGAATGTCCAGGAATGTTAGCAGGCAGGCTTCCTTGTGCTGGGACTGTTGGCGACCCCGCGGGGAACAGGAACAAGTCCAGATTTCTCATAGGCCTTGTAATTGCAGAGATCCAAGTTCAAGCCAGGGCAGCCAACTTGCCCCAGTCTTCAGCGCTAAGCCACGAGCGGAAGATCCCTTCAGTTCAAAGCCTGTCGCAAATTACACTCAGTCAACTCTCGGAAAAAGTGTTTGCTTGAACCCACGGCATCCGGCATTCAACTCGGGGAAACCTTTCACTACACAGGCCATGAGATCAGAACCCCAACCCCACAACCAAGCCCACTGCCATCCATCTCACGGGGACTCAGAGCGACCCCCTAGGGAGGGGTAGCACGCCTCCAGTGCGCTTCTCAGACTGGAACTTTTCACGAGAGGGGGAGGCCCTGCCTTTCTCAGAGGGAGGGCCTGGTGGTTTTGAACTGCTCACTTTGTAGGCCAGTGTGCAACCCCGACATCACCAGGGCTCCTTTGGACCAAGACTAGATAAAAATAAAGACCCCACCAAACCAGAGTGCCGGCATTGGCTCAGGATTTCACTGCCTCCCCTCTCCCAGGGCTGGGTGGCGAGAACACAGGGAACCAGTGTGAGTTCACGGCAATGATGAACTGCCGGTGCTCAAATCTCACGAAGCCAGATGCAGTGTCATCGAGCCCACCCGGATGCCTGGTGGCCCTCTAGGACAGAGGCGAACTGGCCCCGTGGGTTTCAGAGGCTGGGCATCTTTCCAGAAGCAGAAAGCCTTTTCCCACAGATTAGCTGGTGTTTTCAAACAGTTCCCCTTGGCAGTCAGCAGCCCCAACGCATGACCCACTGAGCCACCAGGGCTCCCGCTGGCATCGTTCTAAGGACACAGTACACAATATCTGAATTTATTTCCTAGGGTTGCCATAACAAAGCACTGCAGACAGGGTGGCTTAAAAGATGCATCAGCTCACCGTTCTAGAGGTTAGAACCCCGATTGGGAGGGTGTTCTTTTGGAAGGGTCTAGATTCTAGAAGAATCTTCAAGATTCTTCGTGGTCCCTCTGAGTTGCTGGAAGCCCCAGGCCTTCTTGGCTCATGGATATATACCTTCACACGGTCATCCTGCCCACCTCTCCGTTCTCCTGGATCAGGATTCACTGTTCTTCAGTGTGACTAATGCCAAGGGATCAAATCTTTAAAGAAAGAGCTTATTTCTAAACAAGTTTACCAGAACCAGGGGTAGGGCGTCAGTATATCTTCAGTATATCTATATTCCATCCACTATTCTTGTCAGCTTTGGGGAGAAAAACCCAACCAGTGCTTTCAGGGATTTTGATGGCCACCTTTACTATTCACCTCTGATTCTGTTCCGTGTCTTGTCAAGCTTACTGTTATGGGGATCTGAGGAGTATGGAGATGCTCCTATCTTTTGTCCTGTGGCTTGGCTGGGCCTGCCACCCTGTTGTCTGCAGAGCTGGTGCACACCTCCCCTGCTTTCCCATCAGCCCCCTCTGCGCTCTTCATGTGGCAGACTCTTGCTTTGGGAAGAGTCTTGCATCCCTGGGGCAGTCCAAGTGTTTTCAGGCTTTGGTTCCGCTTTCAGACCCCTTGTTCTGGGTCCCTCCTGGACCTAACTTCTTTTTCTGGGGAGAAGATAGGTTCCTGATCAGAGGGAGTTTGGCAAGTTCTGACCTCCTGTGTGAGGACCACACAAGCTGAGGAAATGAAGCCTGACCTTGATAGAAGGCCATGTAATAGAGCCTCTCCTGACATCTGACCATCGAAATGTGGAAGTGGCTGCTTCCGTTCTGCTCCAGAACCTCTGAGGAAAACTCGCCCTGCTCTGTTCTTGGACTCAAAGTGTGGCCTTGGGTTTGGCACAATGGCTCCTTTTGATGCCTCAGAGCCCGAGTTCTTCTTGGGTCTTCAGAATCTGTAAGCATCAGCCCCTGCTGCCTGTTTCTGGGCAATCTCTACCACAGTGGAGGCTCCACCCCTTACCCTGCTCCTCTGATCACCTGTGCTTTCCTGGTGAAAGCAGACTTTCAGGTCTGGGCTCGGTCTGGATCCTGGCTGTAGGCATGCAGAATTCTTAGACAGACAGACAGTCTGCTGAGCTGTTCACCCCAAGGGCTGGCTCTTCATTGAGTCGTCTTTGGGCTTTGGTTTCCTCTTGGACAGTTGAGCTCTTTCTTGCTCTATTCTACCCAGCATGCTCTTTCCTGCCAACCTAGAGAACTGATCTTATGTGTCATTTGGGTGAATCTCATGTCACAATACCCCGAAACACCTGTGTATCCGAACCCCTCCTCTGCATAGAGGCAGTCAGAGGGGCGACTCATCTGTGGGAGGACAGGACGTCCACCTTGGAATCATCTTCAGTGAGGTCTAGGCCTGTCGATAAGGGCACTCATCCAGAGTGGCAGAGCTAGTATTTGAATGCTGGTTCATCCTTATACATGACCTTGTTCTAGATTGTCTTTTCAATCACCAGGCCTTTATACCTCCTTTCTTCAGAAGAGTGCTTCATCCTCTCACATCTCTACTTAAGATCTCCCTATTGTCTCATTTCCCACCCCATAACCAAATATTGAATAATTTAGCAATACAAAGCCATAGACACTATTTCTCTGCCACTGGGAGAATGAAGTTGTGATTCTTATAAATTCATCCCATGGCATTTGTTGTGATACATACATGGTAGCATTGCTCTGTGGTGGATGAGACAAAATGGCAGCTGATAAAAATTTCAAGTGGGCAAGTGAATGGCAATTTCTAATGGATTTCAAAGCAAGTGTGCCCATGACCACGGGTTATGGAAATATACACAAGAATTATTTTAAAGTCCCCTCCTACCCCCACTATCATGATCCCAATTCTACTTTACGAATCTGGCTAGGCCAGAGGATGTACACTGGTACAGATAAGAGTTGGAAACATAGGGAGTCAGGACAGATAAAATCCTCAGGATCAATAATGAGAGTAGTGATATCAGGAGGGGAAGGGGAAGGTGGGGGAGAAGTGGGGAACCAATCACAATGATCTACATATAACCTCTTTCCTGGGGGATGGACAACAGAAAAGTGGGTGAAAGGAGACAGCGGTCTGTGTAAGACATGAAAAAAATAATAATAATTTATAAATTATCAAGGGTTTGTGAGGGAGGGTGGGGGATGGAGAGGAAAAAAACCAAGAAGCTGATACCAAGGGCTCAAGTAGAAAGTAACAAATGTACAGATGTGCTTGACACATGAATGGATGCATGGATTGTGATGAGGGGTATGAGTCCCCAATAAAAGTATTAAAACAGGAATTATTTTAAAGTTTATAAGAAAAGAGGCCTACATTTTGAATGTATGTATTTGATTATGTTTAAGAGGGGTTATCAAGTACCCAAATGCTCAGAATTGCACTGGGTGGAGTGGAACTTTTTTTTTTTTTGGGCATCACTGCTCTCTGGTGGTGGGAGTAGGAGGCCCAGCCCCACTGCTGGAATTGAACCTCCGACCCAGTGGGCCGCAGTCCTGCGCACAACCACTACGCCACCAGGGCTCAGCCCCTGAGTGGAGTTTTTATAGTGCACATTTTTCCCTCTAGGAAAGCATCAAGCAACTTGCCTGGAGTTAGTGCACCCAGTGAAATCATCTGGGAAAGTTCTCTCTGGCCACAATGAATTTTTTTCATAAAAGTACTTCAATTTGAGCCACATTTTTTGTGATGGCTGATGTGTCCATCTGGATAGATTAGAGAAACAAATTTATAGACACTCATGTGTATAGGAAAAAGATTTATATGCAAGAGTAATTGAAAATTGACAAAACATCCCAGCTCAGTCCAGCTCAAGTCCATATGGCCGATATTAGTCCATATGTTGAATACCAATTATAAAGTCACTCTTCAGTCTCACGAAACACATGCAATGACGTTGAATGCATGAAGATCACAGGCCAGTGGCTGCAAAGTCTTGTAATCTGATGGTGGTAGAAGTATCTCAGCACTGGCTGGGGTCTCTATGTGGTTACTTCAGCTTCCAGGGCATGAGCTCCATCAGTGTAGTGCAATGTGTCTTGTCAGTGGAGTGTTGCAAGGGAGTGAGCAGAGAAATCTATCCTGCCTCTCAGGAGGAAATAAAGGCATTCTCAGAATTCTCAGGAGAAAGTCATGCCCACACAGAGGCCTCCTTGGCTATGACCCGACTGACAGACTAGACTCTATGCCTTCACTCCTAATCCTCTCAAGTCCCAAACTGACACCAGATTAGGGAATTACCACTGTTGGTTTAAGAGAACAGTGTGTGGCTGTGAAATTTTGTTCCCTCCTCAAGAAAAAGGATGCTGTTGTGTGATGTTGAGCACAACTTACAAGGACAACACTATTGGAAAACCTCAAGGGTATGAGTGATCTTCTCATTTCAAAAAGGTTGAAGTGTTGATTGATGACAAACCTTACTCTGGATGTCCCAAACAGATGAAAACATTGACTTATAGTGCATTTGGAGTTTGTTCCACCAGGTCAGACTGTCATTCATGCTTTATCTTTGGAGGTTCTGAAAGGATAGCATAACAGTGTGTGACAAAAAAGGTCTGATTTGTGGCACATGGGGGACTGGTTTTGCCACCACGACAATGTACCTGCTCACGTACCCATCTCAGTGTGCCAGCTTTTGATAAAAAACAGCATGCCTCGCGTGTCCCATGCACCTGACTCACTTCACCGCACTGTGTGCGTCTTCCTTTTGTTTCTGAGAATGCAAAGGGAATTGAAAGGATAGCAATTTGAGGATTAGAAGAGGTGAAGGAAAAATTGAGGGTGGTGGTCGTGAGGAAGATGCTGTCAGCCATCCAAGTAGATGAGTCTGAAAAATGTTTCCAAGAATGAAATTGCAGATTTGACAAATTTATTTCATGGAGAGTACTTTGAAAGTAATAAGGTTGTTTTGTAAAAAAACAACAAAAAACATAGCTTTGGAAAAAATTCATTTTTTTGGGGGGGTGCCCCCTTGTTTGTATGAGTTACAAATAAATAAATAAGATGTGTGCATGTGTGTAAGGGACTTCAAAATGGAATGAAAAGATGATGGAAAAATTTCTCAAGCTCTGTGAAGTCCCCTTGTGTGTGTACATATGTAATTTAATTAGTTCTTGTTTATACGTGTGCCCCTCTCTCCCATCCTTGATGGAAAATGATCTAAAGATTGAGTCCATTCAGAATGGACTGATTTTGTACCTAAAGGACAATGAAAATGACATTTCTTCCTGCACAACTGAGATCCCCATCGTAAACCAGGATCAACATGGACTCCTTTGAGGTTGATTTACACAAGTACTATGCATAATCAGGCATTTTGATTTGACTTGCGAAATAACTGTTTCTGCAAAGTTTTAAGTAAATAGAATCTTATTTAAAATGCACTGGAAAGAAAGACAAATGGCTAATTAACATATGAAAAATGTTCTAACTGAGGAGTATCAAAGAAATGCAAATTAAAAGAACATTGAGACTTTTTTTGTCTATCAAATTGGCAAGTTAAGGAAATTTTTTTCTAATCAGTGTTTGGGAGGGTGAACTCATTTGGGGAAAGTGCTTTGACAAACAAATATGTGTGGATGTGTGCATACCCTTTATCTCAGGAGTCTCATGTCTAGGCTTTATCCTCTGAAACACTCAAAGGTTGATGTGTAGCAGACACAAATTTAGAATAGAACTTTATGTGTAGCAGGCACAAATTGAAAGCAGCACATACCCATGATAAGGGAATGGTTAAATTAATTATCATTGATCTGCGTGATAGAATACTATGCATCCTTTAAAACGATATACTTATAGGAAATTGAGAAAAGGAAAGATATAGTCCTACTGTATTAGTAAGGATTCTTGATTGTTACACTGCTCGGCTAAGCGAAATAAATGGCAGTTCAAACCTACCCAGTAGCTCTTTGGGAGAAGAGAGCTGGTGACTTGCCAGGAAGTCCTGGGGTCTGATCCCCTGTCATATGGGATCATGATAAACTGGGAATGACATGATGGTACACAACAGTGCAGTCATATGACAAGATTTATAAATTGTATTTTTATAAATATACATAGAAAAAAAGAGTCGGAAGACATATACCAGAAAGGTCACAATGGGGGTGGGTTAATATTGACTTCTTCATCTTGATTTTTAAATTTGTGTTTTCCAGATTTTTATGATTAGTAGGAAATTTAAATATAATGCTTTTTAAAATTGCCGTGGTCGGGCTTCAGGCAAGAAGTCTGTATGAGCAGATGTAGAAACTTTTCTTTTGTTCCAAAATCATAGGAACCAGAGGAGCTTATGGACCATCAGAACTGCAGGTCATTGATATGCCAGAAGAAAAGAGAACCATGTCCTAGTGTTGAGTGGGACAGAATCTCAAAGCAGAGAGGACGACTGACTCAGGAGACCCACAAGAGGTACGGGTGAAGGAAGAGAGGGCGGGGATCTGGATTTCAAAGCGGGAAGGGAATAGAGATTGGTGAGCATGGATCTTCTCCAGGTATTCCACCTGTAGGTAATAATGCAAAATAAATGGAAACATACGCCCTCAAGAATATTTGTACCAAAAGATTCATCACAGGTTTACTTTTAATAACCAAACCCAGAAACACCCCATCATGTCCACCGAGTGGCAAGCTAGGTAAACATATGCATATATGTGTACGTCCATGTGTCTTAGTTATCTAGCATGGCTCTTACAGCAATATCACAAGTGGGTGGTTGTGAAAAATAGACATTATTCTCTCACACGTTAGGTGCTAGACCTCTGAATCCAGGACACTGATTCGCAGCAGGGAAAGGCCGAGGGTGGCACTGTGGGCTAAGCACTGGGCTGCTCGGTACAAGGTTGGTGGTTCAAACCCACCAGCCCCTCTGAAGGAGAACGTTGAGACCATAAAGAGTTAAAGGGCAGGAACCCGTGGGGACCAGTTGTGCCCTGTCCTGTAGGGTGGCCATGAGTCAGAGGTGATCTGATGGCAGTGGATTCTGAGGGAAGGCTTTCTTCCTCTGCAGGCTTTGGGGGAAGGTGCTTTTGTTCCGTGGCCATCTTCTCGTGGCATCCAGCTTCTTTTCGCTCTGTGTTCAGTTGCTTGCCGTACCTCTTTCACGTGTCAAAAGCGGTTGACCCACCGTGGGAAACGAACACGGAGGGAAATCTGACAAGGATTGTATTCGCTAATTAACACAGAGGGAATCTGGAAAACTAGTATTCCATGGTAGGGAAGCCTCCACCTTGGTAAGTGAGAGATAAAGTGCAAGTACATTACCCTGCTTTAAGCATCGTTCCCGCAGATTCTTCCCTAGCAGTTATGTGCTGCCTTAAAGTGAGCACCTGGTTGATTTGATCTTACAGATGCAGGCATCTGGTTGCTGTCTCTTCCTGCTGTGTCACCCAGTCCCCTCACATGTCCCCCCAATGCAGGTATTCCGTCTCCTCACCTATGAGCTCAGGGACCTTTCTGTAGATTCCACCCTCTTTGTGACGTGTGTAACTGCTGTGTATGCGTGTGTTATGGCTACCTATAAATATCCCAAGATAGCAAAGACACTCTCTTCTCCCTGTTCCACATGAACCATCAAGAGGGGCTGAGGTGAGCATGCTGCCATAAGATGTGTCTGACTCCTTTGTCGTAGTTTCTCTCCTATTTTCCCTATCCTCTAAGGCTTTGTTAGCATCTTTATACTACCATCTTAACAACCGTACACTTGCACCTGCTGACCCTTCACTTGTTAGAGGCTGGTCTCCACATTTTAGTGGGACCCAATTTACAGTCCCTCGTTCCATGTAAAGGAAATCTCCAAACTCGAAGCAAACTCATTGCCATGCAGTCACTGCAGAGTCAGAGCCACCCTCTGGGGGTTTCTGAGACTGTCACCCTTTACAGGAGTGGAAAGCCAAGTCTTTCTTCCCCAGAGCCGCTGGGGGTTTTGAACTGCCAACCATTCGGATTGCAGCCCAGTGTGTAATCGTTGGTTTTGAACTGCCAACCATTCGGATTGCAGCCGAGTGTGTAACCCCTACCTAATCAGGGTTCTGTAGTGAAAAAGAATGAACCACGGCAGCATGGGTAAATTTAAAAAATCATCGTACCGAATGAGAGAAGGCAGACACAGAGCTGATACTGTCTTACTCAATTTACAACCTTATAAACCTGAATTCATCTACATTGACATGGAGCAGATCTGCGGTTGCTTGAGGGTAGGGATAGGAAGGGATGGACGGCAACTAATCTCTAACTGCCAATACCAACATGTGGTCCATGCTGACTGAAAATACGTATCTCAAGAGATTTATTTAAATGGATAGAGATCATCGTATGTCAATTATTCCTCAATAAATTTCATAAGGGGAAAAGAGTCAGAGGATGTTCAAAAACTTGTTCTTCAGACAAAGATGGCATTTAAATATCATGACGTATTGATGCAAAAGTTGTAAGGTTCCAAAATACTTTTGGAAGAAAGAGAGAGAGAGAGAGAGAGAGAGAGAGAGAGAGAGAGAGAGAGAGAGAGAGAGAGAGAGAAAACCTTGGGAATTTCAAAGGGAAGAAATTTAGCATTTCTATGAAAAAATGCTTTGATGGTTCCATAATTCTGGATGAATTTCTGTGAAACATGACCAACGAGGAGGGAAAAAAAATCAATCATTCTCATTTAAATAAATTATTTTAGTAATTTCAAATGTACAGAAGTACAGGTACCAATGGAACAAGTCCCCAGTACTTAACAATATCTGTACTTTCCTGTGGTGCCTTTTTGAAGTAGGAAATACCTGATGTGTTCATCATGACTCAGAATTCTTTATTTTGAAAGAGTTATGTCCTTTATGTTCCTTCAAAATACCATACATCAGATGAGGTACATCATTTTACATCATTGTTGAATTCAGGAAATGTGAAAGATGATTAAAAGAATGCCAGGAATGCAGATGGGAGGATGGGTTTATAAGCACCATCGTCAGTTTGTTGTGTATACTAAGAATTCAGTGCATCCTTTTCTTGTGTCCTTGATAAAGTTTGTGTATGAACTCATTACATTCCCCAAGGCTATGAGATTTGGCAGTAGTTAAGAGTTTAATCAAGATTTCTCAGCTTTCCAATTTTGATTTTTTCGGGGAGTTTACATTGTAAATGGGAGTTTTGCACTGTCTGTGAGGCTCTCTCTGGAGGAGCCCTGGTGGCTTACTGGGTGACATGTTGGGTTGTGATCTACAAGGTCAACGTTGTAAACTACCAGCCCAAAGAGATGGGGTTTTCTATCCCTGTAGAGAGCTATCCTTGTGAACACCCACAGGGGCAATTCTACCCTGCCCTAAAGGGTCACTGTGAGTCAGAATCCACTCAATAGCAGTGATTATATTAGGCTGCTTCCATAAACAGTTACAGTCTAAAAAGTCCACAGGGCAGTTCTAGTCTGTCCTATACATAGGGTCTCTATGGGTCAGAATTCACTCAATGGCATTGAATTGTCTTTTAAAAAAATCATTTCAAAGGCGCTCAAATCAAAGTATGTGTATCTTAAATATGTGTTCATATACCTCATAAGTATCCTAAATCATTTTACGAGCAAAAGATTCTCCTCTTTACATTTATCCTTCCATGAAAGAGTTTTTGGACATGGATTTGATTTTATTCTTCAAATGTATATTACACCACTTGAGTTCTTGAGTATATGAATTAAAATTGTATACTTATTGTGCAACTGCTCTTTTTTAAAAAAAACATTATTTTTTAACTAAAAGATTATTTTATTGGGAGCTCTTATAACAATCCATACACCAATTGTATCAAGCTTATTTGTACATATGTTGCCATCATTATTTTCTAGACATTTGCTTTCTGTTGAGCCTTTCTTTTTGTTTTTGTGGGCATCACTGCCCTCTGGTGGTTGTGGGAGCCACCCAGTGCCACTCCTGAGAGCCGCCGGCGGATTTGAACCACCAAGTCTGCGGGCCGCGGTCCCGCACTCAACCACTTATGCCACCGGGGCTCAGCCCACTATTGAGCCGTTGGTATCAGCTCCTCTATCCCCCTCAGGGACCCCTGTATCTTACACCAACTGCTGCCTCCCTTCCCCCGTGGTTTCTGTTATTCACCCCCCTGGAGGGGTGTGTATGGGGTTATGTGTCAATCACTGCAATCGGTTCCCCCTTTCTTCCCTCCTCCCCTCTCCTTTCCCCGACCCTTCTGGAATCACTACTCCCATTCCTATTCCTGACTTCATGTGTCGTGAGCTCTTACCTCTTATTTGTACCTGTACATGCTTCGGTCTAGCCCGCAGTGAAAGGCAGGACTGGGGCCATGCTTGTAGGGGGTGAGGAAGCCTAAAAGAACCAGAGGAATATTGTGTGTTTCATGGGTGCTTTACTGCACCCTGGTTGACTCATCCCTTCCCTGTGACCCTTCAGTGAGGGGAGGCCCATTGTTTGCAGACGGGTTTGGGGTCTCTGCTGTGACCCACCTCATTCTCAACAATATGGTCTTTTGCTTGTTTGTTTTGGGTCTTTTGATGCCTATTACCTGGTCTCGATGACACCTCATGATTGCACAGACTGGTGTGCTTCTTCCATGTGGGCATGTTGTTTTTTGTCAGCCACCAAATTCAGCAGTTGTAGGGCATATGCTATTTGAATATGGCTTGCTTCAAAAACCCTGCTGGTTGGCATTGAGTTGATTTCCACTCATGGCAATCCCATGTGTGTCAGAGTAGAATTGTGCTCTATTGGGCTTTATATTTTTTAAAAAACATTTTCGGTGAAGGTTTAGACAGTAGTTCAGGTTCCCCATCAATCATTTCTACACAAGTTGTTCAGTGTCACTGTTCATGTTCTACACAGTGCATGAACCTTCTCAGTATTTTTGTTCCAGCAGTTCTATTTCCATCAGATTTTCAACAGCTGATTTTGGGGGGAAGTAGATAGCCAGTCCTTTCTTCCAAGGTACCTCTGGGCAGTCTAGAACCTCCAACCTTTCAGTTAGCCACTGAGCACCTTGGCTGTTGATGCTACCTGGACTCCTATCTGGACTTCCTAAGGAACTTCCCTATTGCTGCAGATTTTAGTAGTGATGAGGTGAATATGGACTTTCTGCTACAGGAACCCTAGTGAGGTAGTAGTTATATGTTGGACTGCGATCCACGAGGTTCAACAGTTCAAAACCACGCGCTGCTTCTAAGGAGAAAGACAGAGCTTTCGACTCTCATCAACAGGTATAGTCTTGGAAATGCAAAGGGGGCTGGAAGTCCTACCCTCACCTGTAGGGTCGCTGTGAGTTGCCCTTGAATCTATGGCAGTGAGTTTAGTTTGGGTTTGGGTTCTTTATCCCAAGTTCAGCACACATCTTGGCTATGTCTGCCTTGCCATCTTCCTTGGAGACTCATGTGCCAGCCCGGATGACCTCTTTCTTCGGAAGCAGAATTCCATAAGCCCACTCTCCTCAAGCGTCCTTTTGTTGGAAGGGAGGAGGAGGGAAAGGAAACGATGTTCTCTCATTCCTGGCCCCTATGCTACCTCTTGGAAATTCTGCGAGTGAGCCCACAACAGCTCAGGCATGAGCCATGGTGGTCCTGTAGCAATTTGTAATAGAAGATGCCACAAAATCACCAGGGACTGGCTTGCGCCCCCAACAAGTCACTGTTGGCTTCCAACTGCATTCGGTCCCTGAGTTGAGGTGTGTCCTGTGTGTTCCAGTCACAGACTGGTAGAACCGTAAGGAAATCAAGATGGGGAAAAAAGTTTTATCGCCTCCCGTCTGCCATCTTCTCTCTAAATTGGTAATAAACACAGCGCAGTTACTTCATTGCAGCGTGATAGATTGTAACAGCAACTCTGAAGGTCCATTATATAAATCATTTAAATAGAGATTCAGACAATTTGAAAAATTCCCATTAATTACCACAAAGTCGGTTATAATGACGCCAATGAGGTTTCAGTTTACCTTCCTCTAGTGAATAAAGACACTTTAAATGCAGATTCTGACCCAATGGAGCAGAGGAACTCATTAGTCATGTAAAACCTATTTTTTTTTTTAATTTTAAAATTTTGATCGGATGAGAATTGTTGAACTCATAGATTGTAATGGATATTTCAGGGCTAAGAGGACACAGTGTCTTTGGCAGAGCATATGGTCACGTCATATTTTCAGGAACATCGGCTTTACCCTGTCATGGACACTTTGGTGGGCTGTGGACTGTAAGAGAGGAGTCCAGGGGTGCAGTAGACAGTGTGTAATCCTTTGTCTGAAAGTAGAGGAGACCCCTCCCTGCCCTGCAAACTATAGGTGATCTTAGAGAATAATCCAGGAATATTGCACGTCCATTGTGCAATATTGGCAACGGATTCCTATGCAGCCGATTTGTCTTCTCATTCTGACAACCAGGGCTCCCTAATATAGTATAGAATGTCTTCTATACCAAGTCGCCTGCACTGTCACTTTTAGGTTTTGTTTTAAGAGTATGTGATGGGCTATTCTGACCCCTCCTCCCAGTTTTGGCTTATTCTCTTCTTCTATTAAAGGATGCTTCTCTTCTCCCTGGGAATGAGCACTTGGAGAGGTTCTCAACCTGTGGGTTGTGACCCCTTTGGGGGTCGTAGGATTCATTCACAGGGGTTGCCTGATTCATAACAGGAGCAAAATGACAGTGATGAAATAGCAACAAAAATAATTTTGTGGTTGGGGGGAGGTTGTCACTGCAACATGAAGAACTGTATTAAAGGGTAGTGGCATTAGGAAGGTTGAGGACCACTGATCTAGTCTTCACAGGAATGCGTACTTGTAACTTGGCTCAGCAATCTTTGCAGAGTGGTACTGATTCCACAGGCATCATATATACCAGCACAGGCAGGATACTGACATTTGAGAGCCATGGAGAGTCCTGGGAGTCCTGGTCTCATTGGTGTACTTTACTTCCTCAGAGGCCAGTCTAGGACATGGCTGGACTGTTGCTTCTTCACTACCTCCAATCAAACCACCAAGTTCTCTCAAGACTCTTCTCTCTCTATGTTAACTGCACTGAGTTGACTAGGGTCCCCAGACCAGCTGTTTTTGCCCACAACACCTCTCTGTACATATAGCTTTCCGGTCTGTGCTTCCCAAAATTTGACCCGTCTTACCAGTTTCATCATCAGTGCTTGGATCCTCCCCTAAAAGGAAGACCTTGAATGAGATGGATTGGCACAGTGGTTGCCATGATGATTCAAACACAGCCATGCTGCGAGGATGGCGCAGGACTGGGCCTTTCATTCTGTGGGACATAAGGCCACTGGGAGTCAGAAGGGACTTAACAAACGCTATCAACAGCAACACAGTATTCACTGAGGTGACCGATGCTTTCAATGCCAGTGACTTATCCTTCTTGTGAACTTCTAGGGACTCTCATATCCCTCATGGTTTGTAGCATTCATTTGTCCACTCATGTACTCAGCAGGGAGTTATTGATGGTCTTCAATGTGTCAGATACCTTCTTGGCTCTGAAACAGGGCATGGAATCCCACCATCCACCTCGTTCTTCATTAGCCTTGGTGATTCTACAGAGACTCACTTCTGGGGTGGCTTATTTCCTTGATCTGCAGTCTAACCTCACTGTTCTACCACACGCTCAGATCTCAGTATACCTGTACCTCCAATCAACTTGGGTGCGAGCCAAGATCTTTTATTCTCTGACATGGTGTTAGTCTGGGTAGACTAGAGAAACAAATCCATGAACACTCATATGTGTATAAGAGAGAGTTTTATATAAAGGGTAATTGTACATTAAGAAAACATCCCAACTTAGTCCAGTCCAAGCCCATAAGTCTGATATTAGCCCATAGGTCCTACATCAGCCTATAAAATCCTTTTCAGACTCACGAAACACATGCAGTGATGCCAAATGCAGGACAATCACAGGCCAGTGAGTAGAAAGTCTTTGGAGCCAGTGGTGTTGTAAACATTTCAGCCCTGGCAGGGATCTCCACATGGCTCCTCTAGGTCCCAGGACATGGGGTTCTATCATTGTAGTGCCTTGTGTCTTGTCAGCGTCTTCAAGGGAGTGAGTTGAGAGAGAGAGAGAGAGAGAGAGAGAGAGAGAGAGAGAGAGAGAGAGAGTATCTCCTGCCTCCAAGGAGGAAATTGCAGTAGTTCCCAGAATTCCATGAGGCCTTATTGGTTATATCTTGATCGACAGGCCAGACTCCACTCCTCTACTTGTAATCCTCTCAAAATGACACCAGATTATGTAACTACCACAGACATCTCTTCTATTGCCTTTTTTTGCACTATATGGTGCCCAAACCACTGAATTATCACTTTTTGCCATTTGTAAACAATTAATTTCTATTTTACTAAAGTAATATATGTATGCAACTAAATACTACATACAATAGAAGTGTACAATAGAATGCACTGCCTTCCTCACGTTGGCTCATAATAGCATGTTCCTCTTCCTAGAGTAAAGTTTAGATTATTTATTTTTAATTTTCATTTTTGGGGGCATCACTGCCCTGGTAGGAGTAGGAAACTCAGTCTTGCTTCTGGAGAGCTGCTGCTATATTTGAACCGCCAACCCTGTGGGCCGTAGTCCCACACACAACCACTACACCACTGGGGCTCAGCCCATTTAGATTATTTTTTAAAATTTCTTTTGACATTTACATATTTTCTTTCTAAAGGTTGCACATGTATACTGTCTTCCAGTGACTGCCTATGAAGGTACACTAGGGCGCTCCTTCACTTCAGCCACACTGCTTAGACTGCAGCTCCAGAATTCTTTGGTGTTCACCCTCAATACCGCTATACACATTGCTCTCCGGTCTGTTTTTTTGAAATTCTATTCATCAGCCAAGATCCATTTCCTATGTCACTCGCAATGTTTATTGAGGTTACATACTTTCTGCTGAACCTCCCTATTCATTTTAATATATCCTCCTAAATGGTTCTTCCCTATTATGTATATGCAAATATTTTCACAGCTTAGTATTATAGCGTATTGTGATTATGTTTTCATTCTTAATTTTGTTTTCCTTGGAGACACCGTTTATATTTGCTTAGTTTTCCATGTGCCTTGCTCATCCCATTCATTCCACTAGCTTTCCAGCATAATTTTTCACTGACAAGGTTAATCACATCGAATCAGAAAGTCCATCAATTCCAATTATTTTCTTGGAGGTTTTCCTGCTGGAGATCTCCACTCTCCCTCACTCTAGGCTGCTGATTTTCCAAGCCCACCGTACAACGGACAGAGGACCAAATAGTTCTTTGTGGTCTTTGGAATTCATGTTAGTTTTCTCCTGAGTTGGAGTCTCTGTTTTCTTAATTACATATATTTTCCTTTGCTAATTTATTCCATCGTCTTCATGGAACACATCCTCTCGTAGTTTTGTCTGGAGAAAAATATGACTCAGGGATTGCAATTCCCCCAAACACCTCTGGAGTCATGCTCCAGTCTAGACCAGGCTCCTTCAAGCCTTGTGCACAGCTAGTTTCCTAAACTCTTCCTTGCGTTTCGTCAGAGGGACTCCCATACTCTGAAGGGTGCTTTTGGCTACTTCTTCATTTTGAAAGAAGAATATTTTCTAGTAGTTTCTTGAGAAAGAGAGTATGAAAGATAGATCTTAGACACCTTCTATGTCTAAAACGATCTTTAACGCACCCTTCCATTTGGTTATAAATTTGACTACACGTAGAATTCTAGACTGACAGCATTTTTCTTTCAGAACTTTGAAGACATGGCTCGTGAACTTCCAGTGTTCACTGGTGTTGAATAATCCAGTGCCATTCTGCTTCCCAGTCCTGGACTGACCTCTACTTCTCTGTTTATAGGATATTTGCTTTGTTTCAAGATATATGACATTTCATAACGATAAGCCTCCAGGTGGTCAGTGTGCTGGACATTTGGCTGGCTCTTTCAATATAGAAATTTGCATGCTCCAATTTGGGAGAAATGTCTTGAATGGTTTCAGCGGACACTTATTCAGCACCAGCCTCCATCATACCATTTCTCCGTTCTTTCTTTCTGAAATTCCTATTAGTGGGGGTTACTCACTATTTTTTAAAAAAAATCAGTTCTGTTTTTCTCTTTTCTCTCTTGTTTCTTTTCTATCTCTTTTGTCTTTTTGCTATGTTTTCTTAAAGATTTACTTAATTTTTACCTTTTTTTGGTTTGTGTTTTCAATATTTTAATTGGCAAGAATCCCCCTCCCCCCGAAAGCTTACTCCTTTTTTTTTTTTTTACCCCTTTGCTCCTAAGTAAAACCTCTACCATCATTCAAATTTCAGCCTTCTGTTTCTTTAGGTCTCCCTCTTTTACACTCATGGTTTTCTATCCTCTCCTAGCCTGTTTGCTGGTGATTAAAGAGGAGGACTACCAAGCTGCTTGGAGGGAGCGTGTCAATTTTGAGCTTTACTCTACAGGGGCTGTCTGTTAGGGAGCCCTGGAGTCGTCGTCTAGCTCGTGTCCCTGGGTAGGTCACACTCCTCAGAGTGGAAGTTGTTGGCCCTCTGCCTGGAGAGGAGAGACCCGACTGCAGATTTCTGGGGGCTGAGTGGGGAAGGAAGGCTGGAAGTCTCAGTTGGTGGTTAACAGCCCAGCACGGAGTTTGGAGATGACCCTTAGTAAAGCATATGGTTTTGATGTGTTGCCTGTGCTCTCCACTGGGCAAGTTGAATTCCCGTCCAAAGAGAGTTTGTTTCATCGTTCCCTCCATACACTAAACCTCCTGTGTTCCACCATAAGAGGATGAGTGACTGTCAGTCATCTCTCTAGACTGGGAATGATCATCTAGGGATCTAATGACTTCTCAAACGGGTTTCAGTCCGTGTTCTGGATTTCAGTCACTACTTCTTCTCTTCTCAAATCCTGAGGCCTCTCATTTGGACCATTTGGGGGCCTTTTAAGGTGTTGGTGATCTAAACCTCACAGGGTTTTGTATTCTCCACTGTTGGCTTGGGGCCTGGTGTTTTCACTTCTGCTCATTCTTTTTTTTTTTTTTAAATCATTTTATTGTGGGCTCGTACATCATTTTTCACAATACATAAATAAACATACAAGCACTTTCACATGTCTGCTGCTATTATCATTCTCCAATCATCTGCTTTTTCCCTTGAGGCCCTGCTATCGGCTTTTCCATCCCTTCCCCTTTTCCCTTGCTCTCCCCTCCCCACCAACCCTCAATGCTTTATACATTATTATTGTTCTGTCATATCTTACCCTGCCGGACCTCTCCCCCAAACCACTGCTTTCATGCCTGTCCTTCAAATAAGAGCGTCTGTGTATATCCTTGCAGTTGGTTCCGTCTCTCTACCCCACCTTTTCTCCACCCTTCCAGCAGCTCCAATCTAACCACTGGCTCGAAGGGGCTCATCCATCTTGGTTTCCCCATATCTCCAGCTCCCCTCTCTACTAGTGTACCTTCCAGTCCATCTGGATTTGTAAGGTAGAGTTGGACCATGATGGTTAGGGGGAGGAAGGCTTCAGGAACTAGAGGAAACTTGTATGCATCATCACTGCCCAGCTGCACCTTGACTGGTCTGTCTCCTCCCCTTGACTCCCCTGTAAAGGGGTGACCAATTACCCACCAGGGGGCCTTCGGTCTACTGCTCATTCTTGACTTCCTATCCTGGTGCATTTATGTCTCAGCAACCACATAGTGCAGGAACAGAAGCGGGCTCACACAGGCAGTCTCCCCAGCACTGACAGAACATCTTTCTTCTTCAGGGCAGCTGGAGGTTTCAAACTGCTGACCTTGTGGTTAGCAGTTTGACTCCGCCTTGTCAGGTCCCTGTAAGTCAGAACCAGCTAGAGGGCAGGGGTGTGTGCATCGAGATCGAGCTTTTAAGGAGCGCCTGGGCAGTGTTAAGTGCTTGACTGCGAAAAGAAAGGTGGCTGTTGGAAGCCACTGTCTCCACCTGATGAGAAAGATGTGGCGGTTGGTTTCCTGAGCTGTTACAGTCTTGGGAATACTGTGGGACAGCTCGCATGTATCCCACAGGATTTGTTATGAGTTGGAGTTCACTTGAGGGCAATGGGGTTGATTTATTGGTTTTTACACCAATCACTTGCTCTCGCTCATGAGGATAGTGGCTGGGAGTTTCTGTTTTCCTGTTATGCCGATCTTTTCTGTCATTTAGCCCTAAGTGGCATGTATGCTACATGTGGGGCAGTTAACCACAAGTTCAGAAGTTTGAAACCTCCAGCTGTCCTGAAAAAGAAAGAGGTTTTTTTTCACTTCCGTTAGATTTACAGACTCGGAAATCCACAGTGTTGGCTCTACTCTTTCTTATAGGCTGAACTCGATGGCCGCGGGTGTGGTGTTTTTGAGAACCCAGTTCCCAGAAGGCTTTGGGATAGTAGTGAGAGCCCAAGGTACATTTGTGGGAACTACATAGAAAATACCCCTCCAGTGATCGCCCTCCAGCCACAATTGAAGACGGGGAGGAAAGTGCTTATTAAACGGAGTGCATTGGATACAGGAATATAGAAGATCAAAGGCATAAACCTGACTCGAACAATTAAAAATATTGTCAGTTGATCCCCCCTCCGATGCACACTGGACCTGATTTGGTTTTCAACATTTCCTGTATTTATGTTTTGTGTTCTTTTATTTTCATTTGTTCATCTTAAGGTGAGGTCCAGTTGTGGTGTGGGGTAAAAGGGAGATAATGTCAAGGAGTCCAGGAAGAAAAAGAAGGCTTGGGAACTGATTGTGGTAGTATTTATACAAGACTGCTTGATGTGATTGAACTCCCAAATGAATAATACATAGAAATAAATATTAAAAAGAATATATTAATAAACCCCTCCACAATTTAAAAATGAAACTGTACTAGTAATGCATTACTCACCTACATATATGGGTTGTTGTTTATTTTTCTTGACCCCCCCCCCCACTCCTCTTTCCATAGTTTTCTATCCCTTTCCTCCCACCTCCCATCCTGACCTAGTCTTTAAGGTCTTACCCATTCATTTGAAACCACTTTTCTCTACGTTCCTTTATAAGCGTGGCACCATAAAATATTTATCTGTATGAGATTGACTAATTTGCTAAAATAATATTCTCTGATTTTGTTCATGTGTTACTCTGGGTAGACTAGAGAAACAAATTCACCAATATACATATGTATATTAGAGATTTATATACAAGAGCAATTGAATACTGAGAAAACATCCCAACCCAGTCCAGTTCAAGGTCATAAGTCTGTTGTTAGCTCATGTCCAACACCAATCTATAAAGTCCTCTCCAGACTCACAAAACACACGCAATGATGCCAAGTGCAGAACGAGCACAAGCCAGTGTGCAGAAAGTCTTGGATCCAGTGGTGCTGTGAGCATCTCAGCGCTGGCAGGGGTCTCCATGTGGCTTCTCTAGGTCCAGGTATCTGGCTGCATATCAGGGTAAGTCCTTGTAGCTTCTCCTCAGAGATGTCTCCCAGGGAACCAGCCTTGTCAGTCGAGTGTCTCCAAGGGAGTAAGAGAGTATCTCCTTCTTCCAAGAAGGAGGTACCAGATTTCCCAAAATTCTGAGAGAAGAAGGCCATGCCGAGAGATCTCATTAACCATGTCAAGATTGACAGGCTAGATCCCACCCCATGCACTCCTAATCCTCAAATTGACACCAGGTTAGGTGACCGCCACACCATGTTTTCAGACACTCGACAGACTTGTCATTATCTTTTAATGAGGCCTGCTATTCTATTGTGTCAATGTACCTGAGTTTGTTTATCCATTCCTTTATAGTTGATTTTTTAAAACTTTTTCTTTTTTTTATTATAGAAATCACTGCAATAAACATAGGTGTGCATGCCTATTCATGTTTTATTCTTTATTTCTGTAGGGTATCTATCAAATAGAACGATTGCGGGATCATAAGGTATATGCATTTGTGTTTGCTTATATTGCTTTCCATGGTGGTTGTAAAATTCTACAATCCCACCAGCAATGTAGGAGCATTTCAATCTTTCTATATCTTCCCCAGCATTTATTATTTTCTATTTTTTAAAAAAAATGTTGCTAAGAGTGTTGGTGTGAAGGTAGCATTTTATTATTGTTTTGATTTGTATTTCTCTTATTGCTAATGAATGTGAACATTTATTCATATAACTGTTGGCTGCCTGGATGTCATTGTTAGTAAATTGTGTATTCATGTATTGCACACATTTAAAAAAATCTCAATTGTCATTTTTTTTTTAGCTAGTGATTTTATTGGGAGCATTTGCAGATAGCATAACATTTCACAGTTCAATCACATCAAGCAGTATTGTACAATTGCTTCCAAGATCAGTATTTTTTCCCCAGCATCACCCCCCCCCCCAGAGGGGGGTCATGGGAACTATCCAGCGCTGCTCCTGAGAGCCGCTGCTGGATTTGAACCGCCAAGCCCACGGGTCACAGTCCCGCACTCAACCACTTATGCCACTGGGGCTTAGCCCCCAAGGTCAGTTTTAAAACATTTTCTTTCTTCTTGAATTCCTTGGTATCAGCTCCCTTTTATCCCCTCTTTCCCTCACCCTACCTCCCAGCAACCTTTATTTATTTCCTATAAGAGTTCACTTATTTTTGATATATTTTACACAATCCAATATATCCATTCACATACAATTCTGTTGTTTGATCCCATCAAGTGGTGTTCTACAGTCATTAATGCTATCTGTTCTCTATTCCCCCCTTGCTCCCCACCTCTTCTAGTACCCTCAGGGAACCATTACTCCTGTCAATATTTCCAAAGGGTTATCTATCTTGGCTTTCATGTACTGAATAATCTTAAAGATACAAATAAACATATGCAATTCAACATGATTAATGAGGTAAAGCAAAAACCATAATAGTAAGAGGAAGAAATATAGAACTAGAAGGTAGTCATGTGTTTCATCAGTACTATACCACTTCCAGGATTTATCATTCCTTCTGTGAGACTCTTTTGAGAGGGCTGTCCAATTATCTTACAGTTGGGTTTTGGGTCTCCTCCACATCCACATACCTTCACATTGATTTGGTTGATTGTTTTTGAATTTCTGGTACCTCCCCCCATTGACATCTCATGATCACACAGACTGGTGTGCTTCTTCCATGTGAGATTTGTTGCTTCCCTGCTAGATGGCCACTTGTTTAGCTCCAAGCCTTAGGACAGTGGTTCTCAACCTTCCTAATGCTGTGATCCTTTAATACAGTTCCTCATGTTATGGTGACCTCATATGTGGCTGTATCTGCATGTGAACAGACCTGTCTGGAGATGGAAAGAGGAGCAGTGTCTTGGTTCCTAAGACCATCATAAATATGGGTGAAAGGCTCGTTCGACCCTCAAAGGGGTCACGACCCCCAGGTTGAGATTTCAGATATATATTGTTTACTAGTCAGGAACCAACATCTTTCTTTACTACTTTTGCTTAAGAATCCATTCTGCCTTTAGCAATCATATCAGGGAAGTGAGTATCATACAATGTCTCATTATTAGAACAAACTGTTCTTGTATCTAGGTAAGATTTAAGTGAAAGCCCAAAGTCTGATTCCTTGTTGCATTTGCTCACATATACATATATAACTTTCATATATACATACATATATATTTTTTTTCCCTTTAGTTCCCCCTCCTTCCCTACGTGTTAGACAAGGTTCTGTAGAGAAACAAAACCAGGACACTTATGATTATTTACATATTATATATAAGATGCAGTATGAAGGAATATAACATCTAGTTAGTCCACACAGCATTACAGAGGGCTCAGTTCAACTCACTTCCATGGAACAGCTAACATAAATATACTGGAAGTTCTTCAACTCACGAGGGCTGCTGGGTCCACGGTCAAGGAAGCAGACAGCTGAGTCCCCTTTAAGGCAATGCAGACAGTCCATCCACAGGGTGGGTCACCAACAGTCAGCAGCTCAAGAGCTCAGCAAAGAAGTCCCAGATAAGACATCGAACTCAAGCAATGCAAGACAGCAGGATGAGGCAGTGCACACACCAGCAGTGTGGTAAAGCATGTTTCCAAGGAACCTCAAACTCTAGTGACACAATCCATGGACCGGCTATCCCACAGGTAGTGTAGTGTACAAGGTGAGGCAGAGAACTAGCTAACGCAGCCAATCACCAGAGCGCAAGAGAGAGGGACAGGTCTTGCCAAGACATTTATCTCTTTGCTCTCCAGTCAAACTGCGACCTTATTAATCCCACATATTCCTATTGGCCAGGTTGGCACAATCTATCTATCTAAACCTACCTATCACACCCATGATCATTACCCATCGTTCACCTCTCATTAATTCCTCTCTGATACAGTGTGGTTGAACAGGCATGACCAGAAAAGCTCCACCCTCTTGAGATTAATTTAAAAATACTTATTATTCTCCTGTACCTCTCATTATTGGTTCACTGGTCACCTTCCTCCTTGTATACATTTTTTTTAATTGTATGATTTGCATTTTTATTATTAAGGTTTTGTAGTTTTCTATAGAGTTTTTGAAATTAGTCCTTTATCTGATGTATTTTTGTGAAATATTTTTCTCAATCTGTGGGTTCTCTTTTGTCTCCTATGATGAAGTTTTTTGATGTGTATAAATGTCATATTTTCAGGAGATCAGAGTCTTCTATTTTGTCTTCTATAGGGAATACCAGAGAGTTTTTACATGTGTTTTATGAGCTCTGCAAAGACTGTGCAGGTCATAACAAGTAGTGGATTACATTGCAAGGAATGAAAACATAAAATACTTAACTATGAACCTATGTTAAGTCTGAACCCACATAGAACCTATGCATAGGCCACGAGCAGTCATTTCAACAGAACTAGGGAAAACTGTGTGGTTTAAAACCATGAAAAGTATGTCAGGATTGTTTCCTTAGTATTGATTCCATCCATAGTGCGCACATAATATAAGAAGTTTGACTCTATAAAAATAATGCAGCATCAGGATTGGAGGAAGGCTCACTAACAAACTGTGATGGACAGATGCCACAACTCTTTGTTGACATCAAAGAGGGGCTTGAAGAACCTACTTATGAACACCTGTGACTCCAGCCTATGGATTACAAGTCAAGGTAGAGAAAACAAAAATCCCCACAACTGGCCCAATAAGCCATGTCATGATAAGAAGAGAAAATATTAACATTGTCACAAATTTCATTTTAGTTGGAACCATAATTGATATTCATGGGAGCAGCAGTCAGTCAATCAAACATCATATTGCACTAGGGGAACCCAGAACTATTTAAAGTGTTAAAAAGCAAAGATATCACCTGGAGGTGACCTAAGGTGTGGTATTTTCTTTCTTTTTTTTTTTTAAATCATTTTATTGGTGGTTCATACAACTCTTATCACAATCTATAGATCCATCCATTGTGTCAAGCACATTTGTACATTTTTTACCCTCATCATTCTCAAAACATTCGCTTTCTAGTTGAGCCCTTGATAT